>JASTWF010000537.1:93126-328620 GCA_030390025.1 Squalus acanthias | reverse complement strand
ACACATACACACGCACTCACTCACACACACTCACACACAGGTGCTCACACACACACACGTGCACACACACACACGCACTCACTCACTCACACACACGTTCACAAACACACATGTTCACACACACACGCGTTCACACACACAAGCATTCACACACACACACACATTTTCACTCACACACGCGTTCACACACACACGCGTTCACACACACACGTTCACACACACACGTTCACACTCACACGCATTCACACCCACACGCGTTCACACACACACACACGTTCACACACACACGTTCACACCCACACGCGTTCACACACACACATGTTCACGCACTCACACACACGCGCGTTCACACACACATTTTCACACACACGCGTTCACACACACACGCGTTCACACACGCACATGTTCACACACACATGTTCACACACACACACACATTCACATACACACATGTTCACACGCACACACATGTTCACACACACACACATTCACACACACACGCATTCACACACACACATGTTCATACACACACGCGTTCACACACACACACATTCACACACACACGTGCGTTCACACACACACACATTCACACACAAACATGTTCACACACACACACACGTTCACACACACACATTCACACACACACGCGTTCACACACACACACGCGTTCACACACACATGCGTTCACACACACGAGTGCCCACGCACACACGTTCACACTCACACACGTTCACACACACACACACGTTCACACACACACACGTTCACACACACGCGCATTAAACACACAGACGTTCACCCACACACACGTTCACACAGACACGTTCACACACACACACGCTCACACACACACACACGTTCACACACACACGCATTCACATATACACGCGTTCACACACACACACACACGTGTTCACACACACGTGTTCACACACACATGCGTTCACACACACAGGTTCACACACACACGCGTTCACACACACACGCGTTCACACACACACAGGTTCACACACAAACGTTCATACACACACGCTCACACACGCACACACATTCACACACACACACGTTCACACACACACGCTCACACACAGACGCTCACACAGACACACACACACGTGCACACACACACTCACAAGCACAAACACACACGCTCACACATACACACGCACTCACTCACACACACTCACACACAGGTGCTCACACACACACACGTGCACACACACACACGCACTCACTCACTCACACACACGTTCACAAACACACATGTTCACACACACACGCGTTCACACACACACGCGTTCACACACACGCATTCACACACACACGCGTTCACACACACACACATGCATTAATACCCACACGCGTTCACACCCACACGTATTCACACACACACATTCACACACACACACACACGTTCACACACACACATTTTCACGCACACACGCGTTCACACACACGCGCGTTCACACACACATGCGTTCACACACACATGTGTTCACACCCACACGTGTTCAGACACACATGCGTTCACACACACACGTTCACACACACACGCGTTCACACACACACGTTCACACCCACACGCGTTCACACCCACATGCGTTCACACACACACATTTTCACACACACCCGCGTTCACACCCACACGCGTTCACACACACACGCGTTCACACACACACGTTCACACACACACGCGTTCACACACACACGTTCACACACACACAGGTTCACACACACACGCGTTCACACACACACGCATTCACACACACACGCGTTCACACACACGCGTTCACACACACACGCGTTCACACACACAGGTTCACACACACACACGTTCACACACACACACGCATTCACACACACACGCGTTCACACACAAACGCGTTCACACACACACGCGTTCACACACACACGCGTTCACACACACACAGGTTCACACACACACACACGTTCACACACACACATTTTCACACACACCTGCGTTCACACACACACACGTTCACTCACACATGTTCACTCACACACGTTCACACTCACACGCATTCACACCCACACGCGTTCACACACACACACACGTTCACTCACACACACACACGCGCGTTCACACACACACACGTTCACACACACACACACACACACACGTTCACACACACACATTTTCACTCACACACGCGTTCACACACACCCGCGTTCACACACACACGCGTTCACACACACACGTTCACACACACACGTTCACACTCACACGCATTCACACCCACACGCGTTCACACACACACACACGTTCACTCACACACGTTCACACACACACGTTCACACACACACTCATTCACACACCCACACGCGTTCACACACACACGCGTTCACACACACACGCGTTCACACACACACAGGTTCACACACACACAGGTTCACACACACATGCGTTCACACACATGCACGTTAACACACACACACGCGTTCACACACACACGCGTTCACACAAGCACGCGTTCACACACACACACACATTCACACACACACGCACACGCGTTCACACACACACGTGTTCACACACCCACACGTGTTCACACACACACATGTGTTCACACACACACACGTTCACACACACACGCGCGTTCACACACACACGCGTTCACACACACATGTTCACACACACACACGCTCACACACACACACACGTTCACACACGCACGCATTCACATACACACGCGTTCACACACACACACGTGTTCACACACACACGTTCACACACACACGCGCTCACACACACACAGGTTCACACACACGCGCGTTCACACACACACGCATTCACACACTCACACGCTCACATACAGGCGCTCACACACACAAACGTGCACACACAAACACGTGCACAAACACACACGCTCACACACACACACACACTCACTCACACACACTCACACACAGGTGCACACACACACACGCTCACACACACACACGCACTCACTCACACACACGTTCACAAACACACACGTTCACACACACACACTTTCACAAACACACACACTTTCACAAACATGCGCGTTCACACACACACACGTTCACACACACACATTTTCACACACACACGCGTTCACACACACACACGTTCACACACACACATGTTCACACGCACACATGTTCACACATACACATTCACACACACATGTTCACACACACACACATGTTCACGCACACACATTCACACACACACACGTTCACACACACACGCGTTCACACACACACACGCGTGCCCACGCACACACGTTCACACACACGCACATTCACACACACACATTCACACACACACACGCTCACACACACACACGCTCACACACACGCATTCACACACACACGCTCACACACACACACACGTTCACACACACACACGCTCACAGACACGCATTCACACACACACGCTCACACACACACACGTCCACACACACACATGTTCACACACACACGTGTTCACACACACAAGCGTTCACGCACACGCGTTCACACACACACACGTTCACACTCACACACTTTCACACTCACACACGTTCACACTCACACACGTTCACACACACACGTTCACACTCACACACGTTCACTCTCACACACGTTCACACACACACACATTGACACACACACACGTTCACACACTCCCACACGTTCACACACACCCGCGTTCACACACACACACGTCCACACACACACACGTTCACACACACACGTTCGCACACGTCCACACACACACACGTTCACACACACACGCGTTCGCACACACACACGTCCACACACACACGCGTTCACACTCAAGCGCGTTCACACACACACATGCGTTCACACACGCACACGTCCACACACACACACGTTCTCACTCACGCGCGTTCACACACACACGCGTTCACACACACACATGCGTTCACACACACACATGCATTCACACACACGCGTCCACACACACACACGTTCACACACACACACGCTCACACACACACACATTCACACGCACACGTTCACACACACACGCGTTCACACACACACCGCGTTCACACAAACACGCGTTCACACACACACACACATTCACACACACACCACACGCTTCACACACACACGTGTTCACACACCCACACGTGTTCACACACACAGCAGGTTCTCACACACACACGTTCACACACACACCGCGTTCACACACACACGCGTTCACACACACTTGTTCACACACACACGCTCACACACACACACGTTCACACACGCACGCATTCACATACACACGCGTTCACACACACACACGAGTTTACACACACACGTTCACACACACACCGCGTCACACACACACAGGTTCACACACACGCGCGTTCACACACACACGCATTCACACACTCACACGCTCACATACAGGCGCTCACACACACAAACGTGCACACACAAACACGTGCACAAACACACACGCTCACACACACACACACACTCACTCACACACACGCACTCACTCACACACACGTTCACAAACACACACGTTCACACACACACACTTTCACAAACACACACACGTTCACAAACATGCGCGTTCACACACACACACGTTCACACACACACATTTTCACACACACACGCGTTCACACACACACACGTTCACACACACATGTTCACACGCACACCTGTTCACACATACACATTCACACACATGTTCACACACACACACATGTTCACGCACACACATTCACACACACACACGTTCACACACACACGCGTTCACACACACACACGCGTGCCCACGCACACACGTTCACACACACACGTTCACACACACGCGCATTCACACACACACATTCACACACACACACGCTCACACACACACACGCTCACACACACGCATTCACACACACACGCTCACACACACACACACGTTCACACACACACACGCTCACACACACGCATTCACACACACACGCTCACACACACACACGTCCACACACACATGTTCACACACACACGTGTTCACACACACAAGCGTTCACACACACGCGTTCACACACACACACGTTCACACTCACACACGTTCACACTCACACACGTTCACACTCACACACGTTCACACACACACGTTCACACTCACACACGTTCACTCTCACACACGTTCACACACACACACGTTGACACACACACACGTTCACACACACACAGTTCACACACTCCCACACGTTCACACACACCCGCGTTCACACACACACACGTCCACACACACACACGTTCACACACACACGTTCGCACACGCACACGTCCACACACACACACGTTCACACACACACGCGTTCGCACACACACACGTCCACACACACACGCGTTCACACTCAAGCGCGTTCACACACACACATGCGTTCACACACGCACACGTCCACACACACACACGTTCACACTCACGCGCGTTCACACACACACGCGTTCACACACACACGCGTTCACACACACACATGCGTTCACACACACACATGCATTCACACACACGCGTCCACACACACACGCGTCCACACACACACACGTTCACACACACACACGCGTTTACACACACACGCTCACACACACACATTCACACGCACACGTTCACACTCACACGCGTTCACACACACACGCGTTCACACACACACGTTCACACACACACGCATTCACACACACACACATTCACACGCACACGTTCACACTCACGTGCGTTCACACACACACGCGTTCACACACACACACGCGTTCACACACACACACGTTTGCACACACACACACGTCCACACACGCACACGTTCACACACACACGTTCACACACATACACGTTCACACACACACGCGTTCACACACACACGCGTTCACACTCACGTGCGTTCACACACGCACACGTTCACACACACACACACGTTCACACACGCACACGTTCACACACACACGTTCACACACACACACGTTCACACACACACACATTCACACGCACACGTTCACACACACACACACGTTCACACACACACACGTTCACACACACACACATTCACACGCACACGTTCACACGCACACACGTTCACACACACACACGTTCACACACACACGTTCACACACACACACGTTCACACACACACACGTTCACACTCTCACGTTCACACACACACACGTTCACACACACACACGTTCACACACACACGCATTAAACACACACACGTTCACACACACTTGCGTTCACACACACACACGTTCACACACACACATGTTCACACACACACGCATTCACATACACAGCGTTCACACACACACACTTGTTCACACACAAACGTTCACACACACACGCGTTAAACACACACACAGGTTCACACACACTCATTCACACACACACGCGTTCACACACACACTCATTCACACACACATGTGTTCACACACACACATTCACACACACACGCGTTCACACACACACAGGTTCACACACACACGCATTCACACACACACACATTCACACACACACACACGTTCACACACACACGCGTTCACACACACACGCATTCACACACACACACATTCACACACACACACATTCACACACACACACACGTTCACACACACACGCGTTCACACACACACAGGTTCACACACACTCGCGTTCATACACACGCGTTCATACACACACGCGTTCACACACACACACGCTCACACACACACACACGTTCACACACACACACGCTCACACACACACACATGCTCACACACACACACGCACTCACTCACACACACTCACACACACAGGTGCTCACACACACACACGCTCACACACACACACGTTCACACACACACACGCTCACACATAGGCGCTCACACACACTCACGTTCACACCCACACACGTGCACAAACATACACGCTCACACACACACACACACTCACTCACACACACGCTCACACACAGGTGCTCACACACACGTGCACACACACACGCTCACACACGCATTCACACACACTCACTCACACACACACACACGCGTTCACACACACGCACTCACACACTCACACACATACTCACACACAAACGCACTCACTCACACACACACTCATTCACACGCGCACACACACAGGGAACTTGCTGATTCTGCCATTCCTATTTGCAACATTTAACCTCTCCTGCCTTCCACCCGATCACAGACCCTCCCTTTTGTTATTTCCTCCCCTCCCCCTTTCCCAGCCTCTGCACCTGCTTAAAATCTGTTACATCTCGAACTTTTCCAGTTCCGTCGAAGGGTCACGGACCTGAAACATTGACTCTGTTTCTCTCTCCACAGAGGCTGGCTGGCCTGCTGAGTGTTCGCAGCATTTTCTGTTTTTGTTTCGGATTCCAGCGTCCGCAGTATTTTGCTGTTGGAAAATAGAACAATTTCAGTTTTGAAATTTTTCAAATTAACCTCCAGTCTTCAATAGTGTCTCCCAGCCAGTAATGTTCCCTGGTCTGCACTCGAGGTGGGACTGACCAGAACTGGACACAGTACTCGAGGTGGGTCTGACCAGAACTGGACACAGTACTCGAGGTGGGTCTGACCAGAACTGGACACAGTACTCGAGGTGGGTCTGACCAGAACTGGACACAGTACTCGAGGTGGGACTGACCAGAACTGGACACAGTACTCGAGGTGGGTCTGACCAGAACTGGACACAGTACTCGAGGTGGGTCTGACCAGAACTGGACACAGTACTCGAGGTGGGACTGACCAGAACTGGACACGGTACTCGAGGTGGGTCTGACCAGAACTGGACACAGTACTCGAGGTGGGACTGACCAGAACTGGACACAGTACTCGAGGTGGGTCTGACCAGAACTGGACACAGTACTCGAGGTGGGACTGACCAGAACTGGACACAGTACTCGAGGTGGGACTGACCAGAACTGGACACAGTACTCGAGGTGGGACTGACCAGAACTGGACACAGTACTCGAGGTGGGACTGACCAGAACTGGACACAGTACTCGAGGGGGGACTGACCAGAACTGGACACAGTACTCGAGGTGGGACTGACCAGAACTGGACACAGTACTCGAGGTGGGACTGACCAGAACTAGACACAGTACTCGAGGTGGGACTGACCAGAACTGGTCACAGTACTCGAGGTGGAACTGACCAGAACTGGACACAGTACTCGAGGTGGGTCTGACCAGAACTGGACACAGTACTTGAGGTGGGTTTGACCAGAACTAGACACAGAACTCGAGGTGGGACTGACCAGAACTGGACACAGTACCTGAGGTGGGTTTGACCAGAACTAGACACAGAACTCGAGGTGGGACTGACCAGAACTGGACACAGTACTCGAGGTGGGTCTGACCAAAACTGGACACAGTACTTGAGGTGGGACTGACCAGAACTGGACACAGTACTCGAGGTGGGACTGACCAGAACTGGACACAGAACTCGAGGTGGGACTGACCAGAACTGGACACAGTACTCGAGGTGGGACTGACCAGAACTGGACACATTACTGGAGGTGGGACTGACGAGAACTGGACACAGTACTCAAAGTGGGACTGACCAGAACTGGACACAGTACTCGAGGTGGGACTGACCAGAACTGGACACAGTACTCGAGGTGGGACTGACCAGAACTGGACACAGTACTCGAGGTGGGACTGACCAGAACTGGAGACAGTGGAAAACTATTCAGGTGCTGCAATAATGGAGCTCGGTGCTATAGAGGATGAATTAACCTGTGCTGTGTGTCTCCACGTGTACCAGGACCGTGTGGCTTTACCCTGTCAGCACAGTTTCTGTTTGGAATGTATTGAGGAAGTTTGGGCCCAGACAGCAGGCCCAGAAGGGTTTGAGTGTCCTCAGTGTCTTCAGATATTTAACCCCAGGCCCAGTCTGGAGAGAAACCTCACACTGTGTAATGCAGTGGAGAAATACAATTGCTCACAGCCTCCGGCTGATTCAACCCGTGTCATGTGTGAATACTGTGACGAGAATCCAACCCCAGCTGTGAAGACATGTCTGAAATGTGAAACATCTTTTTGCTCCCGTCATTTAAAACCGCATTTACAGAAAGAGGCCTACAAAGATCACACCCTAATCGAACCTGTAATGGACCTTACAGACAGGCAGTGCCATGACCATAAGAAGATATTTGAGTTCTACTGCAATGATGATGCAGAGTGTGTGTGTGGATCCTGTATAACAGGGCAACATAAATCCCACAAACTGCTGAGCCTGGATCAGGCACAAGTTACAATTAAGGTGAGTGACAGAATTCTCGATATTAAATACAATGAGGGAGAGTTTTCCTTTTAATGACAAACATTAATTGGAACTGATTGCAGACAGTGCTGCTTTAGCCCAGTATTTTTTGCTGCTCTGGGTCTGGGTGTTTGTTGGGTGTCTGTCAGTCAGATTTGCTCCCTCCCCTTTCTCTTACAGTCTGTCTGAGAGAGCAGGGTGGGCACTGGAGGGGTGTGAGAGTGGCCCAGGGTGACTGCTGTTGAAGTTTTCCATGCCGAGTAGAACTCTTTTTAAACATAGAATCATGTCAAAGAAGGCTTTTTAATAAAGTTTACTTGTTACAAGGGAAGGTTCTGACACAGTCAAGTTGCTATGTCAGAATGCTTCGAATCTTACAAGATTTGAACATACTTTATACAAAAAGAACACAGAACAGGCCATATGACATAGCATTAAACATCCTATTTAATGATGCACAAACTTGTGAGTTATTGCATAGGTTTTCGTTATAATAACGAGCAGAAATTCCTTAAAGATCAGATAACCAGACCTTCCTTGTGGGATCCCTTTGTTCAATGTTCATTCTCTAATCTGTGGGTTGATGGCTTACCTTATCTCAACCTGAGCTGGTTAGAACTAATTGATGCCTTATTTTGCTAAACTTTTCTTAGATAAGGAATTCTGAGTTGTCCCATCCTTGTAGCTAATTAGAATGATTTACTTATTATGGTGACTCCTACTGTCGGCCATTTTGAATTCCTTTTTTTTAATTCTTTTCTCAGAAAAGCCATTTTGTTTGTATCTAAAAGTAAACTGCACTTCCACACTGCCCCTCACCCACACTCAGCCCCTCCTGGGGAGGGCACTGTGGAGCTCAGTAATTCACTGTGTGGGCACCTGTGAGAACTGGCACTCCATGGCATAGGGCTGGAGAGCAGAGCATGTTGTGGCCCTGTGTAACGCTGGGGGATTCTGCCCTCTGAGCAGCAGGGAGAGGACCATCACCAGTGGGGGAGTGAGGGACACCCACAGGGGGAGACTCAGGGGCTGGGTGGAGAAACTGTTCCTCACAACAAGAGGGAATTGCTGTTTGAGAAATGCTGGTGTGTCTGAGTCTGTCTCCCTTTCCCCGCGGCTGATTGCTGGAAATGGAGGAGCTGAGTCGGTGTGAAAATGCAGCACACGGTGTGTCACTGTGAAAAGAAGCCGGTGTGTGTGAGCTCACTCAGTTTATACAGGGCAGGAGCCTCTTTACTGAGAGACACAGAAGGCAATATTTCTGCTCAGGGCCCAGACACTGAGGCCCCGAGATTCACGGGAAGGCAGGGAGGGAGCAGGGGGCCTGTCAGTGGCCGGGAAACACGGAAATTCCAGGAACACGGAGGTCCGGCTGAATTTAACGGCAGGACCTCATTAGAATTGTTTTACTGTGTTTCCCGCCCAGCAGCCGAGCCACACGGAGAGGCTGAGCACTGCCGGGCGGGAAATCCTGTGGGACAAGGCAGGAGTCGGGGAACGCTGGGGACGGGGAATCAAAGATCAGGGCTTGTGGAGTGGAGACACGGGTGGTCAGAGAGATTGTAGGGGGAGGGAGAGATTGCTGGGGGAAAGTGATGGTGATGGAGAGATTGAGCGGGGAGAGAGATGGTTGCCCCTGCTCTAGCCCTGAACTCACATCTCTCTCTAATTTATCTCCTATCTCCCCTCATGCCCTTTCCGTGTTCCTCTTGTCCATGAGACCCGCCTTCTGCTCTCTTGAACCTATTCCCACTAAACTACTGACCACCCAACCTCCCTTCCTGGCCCCCATGCTCGCTGATAGTGTAAATGGTTCTCTCTCCTCAGGTTCTCTTCCACTCCCTTTCAAATCTGCCGTCATCACTCCCTCACCACAATAGCTCACCTTGACCCCTCGGTCCGTGCAAACTACCGCCCCATCATAACCTCCCTTTCCTCTCCAAAGTATTTGTACATGCTGTCACCTCCCAAATCTGTGCCCCTCTTTCCAGCAACTCCATGTTTGAACCTCTCCAATCAGGTTTCTGCCTCTGCCACAGTATTTAAACAGCCCGACTAAAAAGTCCCAAATGACATCCTGTGTGACGATGACCCTGGTGCACTATCCCTCCTCATCCTTCTCGACCTGCAGCCTTTGACACGGTGTCACACCATCCTCCTCCAACGCCTGTCCACTGTTGTCCAGCTGGGTGGGACTGCCCTCACCTGGTTCCACTCTTACCTATCCAGTCATAGCCACAGAATCTCCTACAATGGCTTCTCCTCCCGCTCCCGCACCGTTACCTCTGGAGTCCCCCATGGATCTATCCTTGACCCCCTCCTATTTCTCATCTACATGCTGCCCTCGGCGACATCATCCAAAAATCACAACGTCAGGTTCCACATGTACACTGACGACTCCCAGCTCTACCTCACCACCACCTTTATCGACCCCTCCACTGGCTTTGATTTGTCACGCTGCTTCTCCGACATCCAGGACTGGATGAGCAGAAATTTCATCCAACTAAATATTGGGAAGATGAAGCGATTGTCTTCGATCCCGGCCACAAACTCTGTTCTCTAGCCACCGATTCCATCCCCCTCCCTGGCCACTGTCTCAGCCTGAACCAGACTTATCGCAATCTCGGTGGCCGATTGAACCTGAGCTGAGCTTCCGACCCCTGATCCTCTGCATCACGAGAACCTCCTACTTCCACCTCTGTAATATCGTCCGTCTCCGCCCCGCCTCAGCCCATCAGCTACTGAAACCCTCATTCATGCTTTTGTTACCTCCAGACTTGACTATTCCAATGTTCTCCTGACCGGCCTCCCACCTTGCCTTCTCCATAAAAATGAGGTCATCCAAACTTCTTCTGCCCATATCCTAACTCGCACCAAGTTCCGTTCACCAATCACCCCTGTGCTCGCTGACTCACGGGAGCTCCCGGTCTGGCAACACCTCGATTTTAAAATTCTCATCCTCGTGTTCAAATCCCTCCGTGGTCTCGCCCCTCCCTATCTCTGGAACCTCCTTTGCCCCACCATTGGCAGCCCCGCCTTCAGCAATCTAGGCCTGAAGCTCTGGAATTCCCTGACCAGACATCTTTGCCTCTCCACCTCTCCCTCTCCTCCTTTATGACAATCCTTAAAACCTACCTCTTTAACCAAGCATTTTGTCACTTGTCCTAGGTGCTATATAAATGCAGGTTGTTAATTTAAACACTTTCCAATGAACTTTACAGGAAGAATTGGAGAGAGAAATCGAGAAGCTTCGGCGAGTCCAGCAGAATTGTTCCAGCAAAGAGCGAGACTTGGGGAGATCAGAAGCTGAAATAAAGGTAGGGAAAAGTGGAACTGGATTTCGAAAGGGTTTCTCTCCCCGCTGAGTCAATGAGCTCATCAGAAACAGGCCTTCCAAACCAGGCCGGTTCTGTTGGGGCCGAGTCACTGATTACACTGAGTTCCCGTGTGTTTGATGTGAGGGGAGCTGCTTAACTCTACCTGCACCTTCCAGGGAATATTATTATATCACTGGGGCACTGGATTTACTGAAACAGACACAGCCAGAGGCTGGCAGTTGAAGACTTGCTCTGAAGCCTGTATCATATGAACAGAGAAAGGAAGAGGAAGAAAAGCCCATTAGCCCCAGCGAGCCTGCCCCATGCAGACAGGGTTCAATCAGACACACCACTGATCCACCCCGAACCATGTGCTCACCTGGGAAAGGCAAACAGAAGAGAGAATAAACCCCTGCAGCCAATTCAGGACAAACTCGGGGAAATTCCTCCCCAGCTCCCTTTTAAAGGGTGGTAGTGACTCCATACCCACCACATGTTCAGGGAGTCTGTTCCAGAGATCGCGGACTCTGGCGTCTAACCTAACTCTGTGTCTATGGATCTTATACACAGGCCCTCTAGTCCTACCATCCCGATCCATCTCAAGTACCTCACCCAACGAGCGAATCCAATAATCCCCCCATCATTTTAAAAACCTCAATCATGTCCCTCTCGGCCTGCCTTTCTCTAAATCGCCCGACCTCTTGGAGCTGATCCTCAGAACTAAACTCCATCAGACTCTGTGTCATTCTGGCCACCGTCCTCTCCAGAGTCTCCATCTCCTTCACCAGGTGTGGGCACCAAAACTGCAGCCATCACTCCAGGTGTGGATGGCCCAGGTGGCAGTGCCATACACATCACCAAGAGTAGCTCGGTAGCACCACTACTGACCGTGCTGGCCGAGTCCTGAAGGACATAGCTGCTAGACTGGGCCTGTGAGAGAACCAACACGAGGGAAAAACATACTTGACCTCTTCCTCATCAAACTACCTGTCACAGATGCATCTGTCCATGACAGTATTGGTAGCACTGACCACCGCAAAGTCATTGTGGAGACGAAGTCCCATCTTCACACTGAGGGATAGCTCCATCGTGTTGTGTGTCACTACCACCGTGCTAAATGGGATAGATTCAGAACAGATCTAGGAGCTCAAAACTGGGCATCCATGAAGCGCTGTGGGCCATCAGCAGCAGCAGAATTGTATTCCACCACAATCTGTAACCTCATGGCCCGGCATATCCCTCACTCTACTATTACCATCAAGCCAGGGGACCAACGCTGGTTCAAGGAGGAGTGCAGAAGGGCATGCCAGGAGCAGCACCAAGCGTACGTAAAATGAGGTGCAAACCTGGGGAAGCTGCAACACAGGACTATATGCATGCTAAACAGCGGAAACAGCATGCTATAGGCAGAGCTAAGCGATCCCATAACCAATGGATCATGCAGTCCTGCCACATCCAGTCGTGAATGGTGGTGGCCTATTAAACAACTAACATGAGGAGGAGGCTTCATAAATATCCCCATCCTCAATGCTGGTGTCCAGCACGTGAGTGCATAAGTCAAAGCTGAAGCGTTTGCAACTATCTTCAGCCAGAAGTGCCGAGTGGATGATCCACATCGGCCTCCTCCTGAGGTCCCCACCGTCACAGAAGCCGGTCTTCAGCCAATTCGATTCACTCCACATGATATCTATAAACGGCTGAGCGCATTGGATAAAACAAAGGCTGTGGGCCCCGACAACATCCCGGCTGTCGTGCTGAAGACGTGCTCCAGAACAGGTTGTGACTGTAGCCAAGCTGTTCCAGTACAGCTACAACACTGGCATCTACCCGACAATGTGGAAAACTGCCCAGGTACTTCCTGTCCACAAAAAGCAGGAAAAATCCAATCCGTACAATTACCGCCCCATCAGTCTACTCTTAATTATCAGCAAAGTGATGGAAGGTGTCATCGACAGTGCTATCAAGCGGCACTTACTCACCAATAACCTGCTCACTGATACTCAGTTTGGGTTCCGCCAAGACCACTCTGCTCCAGACCTCATTACAGCCTTGGTCCAAACATGGACAAAGGAACTGAATTCCAGAGGTGAGGTGAGAGCGACTGCCCTTGACATCAAGGCAGCTTTTGACCGAGTGTGGCATCAAGGAGCCCTTGTAAAATTAAAGTCAATGGGAATCAGGGGGAAAACTCTCCACTGGCTGGAGTCATACCTAGCACAAAGGAAGATGGTTGTGCTTGTTGGATGCCAATCATCTCAGCCCCAGGACATCACTGCAGGAGTTCCTCAGGGCAGTATCCTAGGCCCAAACATCTTCAGCTGCTTCATCAATGAACTTCCCTCTATCATAAGGTCAGAAATGGGGATGTTCGCTGGTGATTGCACAGGTTTCAGTGCCATTCACATCTCCTCAGATAATGAAGCAGTCCATGCCCGCATACAACAAGACCTGGACGACATTGGGCTGATAAGTGGCAGGTAACATTCGCGCCACACAAGTAACAGGCAATGACTATCTCCAGCAAGTAAGAGGCTAACCACTGCCCCTTGACATTCAACGGCATTACCATCGCTGAATCCAACACCATTAATATCCTGGGGGGCAGCATTGACCAGAAACTTAACTGGACCAGCCACACAAATACAGTGGCAAAAATAGCAGGTCAGAGGCTAGGTATTCTGCGGCGAGTGTCTTACCTCCCGACTCCCCAAAGCCTTTGCACCATCTACAAGGCACAAGTCAGGAGTGTGATGGAATACTCTCCACTTGCCTGGATGAGTGCTGCTCCAATAACACTCAAGAAGCTCGACACCATCCAGGACAAAGCAGCCCGCTTGATTGGCAACCCATCCACCACCATATACATTCACTCCCTCCACCACTGGCATACTGTGACTGCAGTGTATACCATCTACAAGATGCAATGCAGCAACTCACCAAGGCTTCTTCGGCATCACCTCCCAAACCCGCGACCTCTTCCACCTAGAAGGACAAGGGCAGCAGGCGCATGGGAACACCACCACCTCCAAGTTCCCCTCCAAGTCACACACCATCCTGACTTGGAAATATATCGCCGATCCTTCATCGTTGCTTGGTCAAAATCCTGGATCTCCCTCCCTAACAGCACTGTGGGAGTATCTTCACCACACGGACTGCAGCGGTTCAAGAAGGCGGCTCACCACCACCTTCTCAAGGGCAATCAGGGATGGGCAATAAATACTGGCCTTGCCAGCGAAGCCCACATTCCATGAACAAATTAAAAAAATACAGTGCTCTTTCTTTTAAACTCAAGGCTCAAGGCAACTCTGGTTAAACTCGGTTTTCGTTCCCAGTAGACCGCCCCCCACTGCTTGTCTATCTTTAACGGGTGATCGAGTAGTGATCTAAACAAACTGTCCCGTCCCTGGAGAGTGCCGTGTGCTCAGGGTAACAGCTGTGTGGAAGGGCCGTTTGTAATGAGAGTTGGTTTGGGTTTCAGACACGAATCAATGAGCTGAAAGGAAAGCTATCGAAGAGCTTCTCTGAATGGAGGAGACAGCTGGAAGAAGATGAAGAATACACACTGAAACTGATCGATGAGGAGGGGCTCCGAACTCTCTCACAGATTAGAAGCTGTTCTGAAGCATTAAACAAGAGGATGGAACAGATTTCATTAATAGATGGAGAAACCCAGAGTCTGGTACAGAGGGACCCTCTCTCCTTTATTCAGGTACATCTTCAATATAAACAGGGCCATGGCTGGGGAATTGGGTGTTTCTGTGAGGCTGGTGTGAGGGCTGAATTGTTTGAAGATTGTTGGTGGGACTCAGCATTGGTGCTGCCTCCTCCGCCCTGCCCTCGGAGTATTGGTGCCCCCTCAGCCCCGCCCTCGGAGTGTTGCTGCCCCCTCAGCCCTGCCCTCGGAGTGTTGGTGCTGCCCCTCAGCCCTGCCCTCGGAGTGTTGGTGCTGCCCCTCAGCCCTGCCCTCGGAGTGTTGGTGCCCCCTCAGCCCTGCCCTCGGAGTGTTGGTGCTGCCCCAGGATGGAGTGCAGTGAAATGTGGGATTATTCCTCATTCCTGTGACTGGCCCCACCTACTGTTACACACTGAACTCTTTACTCTCAATCCCAAATTCACGGTTTGGTTCCATTGGGTGTTGGTTTGTTCGTTGACTGATTTGATCTCCTCTCTTTATTCACAGAACTCGAAGCAGCTCCTTTCCAGGTAAGTTCCTCTCAGTCATACAGTAGCTGCTGCTGATAGGGAACCTTCACCTGTATCTGGGAGAAGAGTGAAAGTAGAATCACGGCTTGGAAACCTTCCCAGATAAGGGATATGGGGATAGAGTGGGAAGGTGGAGTTGAGGTAGAAGATCAGCCCTGATCTTGTTGAATGGCAGAGCAGGCTCGAAGGACCAAATGGCCGACTCCAGCTCCTATTTCTTATGTTGTTATGTGTGTCAGTGTCATTTTATTCCATTGGGCCCATAAGTGCTGTGTGACTGGCTTGTTCTATCAACCAGCCCATGGAGAAATGAGGAGAGGGGCAGACCCAGTGAGCGTAAAATGTGTTGTGATTTTTATTTTATCACAAGACCAGGCCGGCATTTATTGCCCATCCCGAAATGGCCTTGAGTCACTTGTTAGGCCATTTCAGAGTCACATATAGGACAGACCGGGTAAGGACGGCAGATTTCCTTCCCTAAAGGACATTAGTGAACCAGATGGGTTTTTACAACAATCTGGTAGTTTTATGGTCATTACTGATACAAGCCTTTATTCCAGATTTATTTACATAATTGAATTTAAATTCCCCAGCTGCTGTGGTGGGATTTGAACTCTAGTCTCTGAGATTATTAACCCAGGCCTCAGGATTACTAGCCCAGTAACATTACCACTATGCTACCGGTCCCTGTATAATTAGTTCATTCGATCCACTAACAGAGAAATGAGTGGGTGCTGAGATTTCCCAGGAATGTCAGTGTCCCTGGACACTCTGACCCTGATATTAATGGGGAGGTGGGGAGGGGGTGGGGGAGGCCGTTAATGTGGGAAGATCCCGGCAAGGCCGGGGAAGTGGCGGCCCTGTCGATCTTAACGGCTGCGCCTCATTTAAATAATCTTCTTCAACTCCTGCCCGACAGCCGGTGATTGACGGCTGAGCCGGCGGATGGAGCAAAACAAGTGGCAGGAGGTCGCGGCCGGGGACCCGTCACTCAGTAGAGAGGGAGTAGAAACTCCGGGGCCCATCGGGAGGGGAGCAGAAACTCCGGGGCCCATCGGGAGGGGAGCAGAAACTTCAGGGCCCATCGGGAGGGGAGCAGAAACTCCGGGGCCCATCGGGAGGGGAGCAGAAACTCCGGGGCCCATCGGGAGGGGAGCAGAAACTCCGGGGCCCATCGGGAGAGGAGCAGAAACTCCGGGGCCCATCGGGAGGGGAGCAGAAACTCCGGGGCCCATCGGGAGAGGAGCAGAAACTCCGGGGCCCATCGGGAGGGGAGCAGAAACTCCGGGGCCCATCGGGAGGGGAGCAGAAACTCCGGGGCCCATCGGGAGGGGAGCAGAAACTCCGGGGCCCATCGGGAGGGGAGCAGAAACTCCGGGGCCCATCGGGAGGGGAGCAGAAACTCCGGGGCCCATCGGGAGGGGAGCAGAAACTCCGGGGCCCATCGGGAGGGGAGCAGAAACTCCGGGGCCCATTGGGAGGGGAGCAGAAACTCCAGGGCCCACTGGGGGAGGGCAGGGGTTGGGGCGGGGGTGGGAGGGGAGAGGAGAATCTCCGGGGGCCCATTGGGAGAGGGCGTGGCGGGGGGAGAGGCTGTGTGGGCCCATCGGGAGGGGGGCGGGGTGGGTGGGGACGAAGTCTGAAAGATCGGGGCTGGTGGAGGCCGAAGGCTTCCTTGTGAGGCCTGGGGGTCTCCTGCTCCTCCTGGCCCACAAGGAGTGCTAAAAGGATCTGATCTTTCGCACTTACCTTGGCCAGTCGGCTCCTCCCGCCTCGGATCTGCTGTGGGGCAGCCGACAGCGCCGACCTCCCCCTGACCCAGGCTCACATTTCACTCACCATCCTGATTATGACATCAGGCCGTGACTTTCGAATGTTAATGAGGCCCCGCCTGCCTTTCGCAGGAGCCTCGTCGATGGCCTGATTTGTGTTTGTTAAAATTGAAATAGCTGGGAACGGGGTCGTGCTGGGGTCGGGTTACTCCATCCCGATGTTTTAACCCCCGACCCTCTCCCGCCCGTCGGGGTGTGAGGGGATTAAAATCGAGACGTCTGTGAGGGAATCCCACCGATCCCAGGTCCCTGGGAGGCTGTTCCTTCTCCTCTCCTCACTTCACATGATTGTAGTGAGTGTGTTCCTGCAGCGAGGGGGGAGCACAGACTGATCACCTGTTCCCCTTTGGGTTTCTGATCTGAAATGTCCCCACTGATAAAAACATTCTCTCCTCTTTCATTCCAGAGTGACTGAGACTCAGAGAGTCACAGACCCAGATGTTCCAGCGCGCACCCTGAACCTGTCCAATATATCTCAACTTATCCAGAAGAGGCTGAATGGATGGGAAAAGTACCACTCAAACATATTGGGAATCATCAGTAAGAACGTGCAGCTTTTCTCCAATATAAGGGACTGGGAGCAGGTCGGGCTAGTTGTGTTCAGACAGCTGGGAATATCCCAAACTTTAATATCAGCTCCCTGTGTCTGTGGATCAGGAGCCTGAGATTAATCCTCAGTCCCCAGTGACACCTGCTTTAAACATTCCTCACTGTAATGGGCCAGAGCTTCATCCCCCATGGGCCAGGTAGGGGCGGGGTTACACACTGCCAATCAGAGTGTCTCTTAAAGGAACATCGTCCCTCATAGGACTGTCAGTCTCTTTAAAGTGTACAGTAAAATAAAGGAAGACTTGCATTTATATAGCACCTTTCACAACCTCAGGACGTCCCAAAGTGCTTTACAGCCAATGAAGTTCTATTTTTGAAGTGTAGTCACTGTTGTAATGTCGGAATATCTAAGTATGGAATATATAACCCCCCATCGAGTAATATGAAGTAGGCGGGACCTCGCTGTGTCACAATTCCCAATCACCGTGTGCTTTGTTTACAGTGCCAGCTTCCCCCGAATACAGGAGCCCATCGAACGTAACTCCTCCCCCACACAGCTCCTCGGGGGCAGCCCCTGTCCCAGGGAATGTCCTCCAGCTGTCGACTGGGATCACCGGGAGAGCGGGAATATCCCGAGGTGTGTTTATAATCTGAAACGGTGATCACACTGACTGTTTGTAATTTCTGTTTAAACCTTTCCTTTAAAGAACATAAGACCATAAGAAATAGGAGCAGGAGGAGGCCATTCGGCCCTTCGAGCCTGCTCCACCATTCAATAAGATCATGGCTGATCTTCTACCTCATCTCCACTTTCCTGCACTATCCCCATATCCCTTGATTCCCTTACTATTCAAAAATCTATCGATCTCTGTCTTGAATATACTCAACGACTGAATCTCCACAGCCCTCTGGGGTAGAGAATTCCAAAGATTCACCACGCTCTGAGTGAAGAAATTTCTCCTCATCTCAATCCTAAATGGCCGACCCCTTATTCTGGGACTGTGACCCCTGGTTCGAGGGGAAACATTCTCCCTGCATCTGCCCTGTCAAGCCCTGTAAGAATTTTGTATGTTTCAATGAGATCACCTCTCATTCTTCTAAACACTAGAGAATATAGGCCTAGTCTACTCAATCTCTCCTCCTAGGACAATCCCCCCATCCCAGGAACCAGTCTGGTGAACCTTCATTGCACTCCCTCTGTGGCAAGTATATTCTTCCTTAGGTAAGGAGACCAAAACTGTACACAATACTCCAGGTGGTCTCATATAATTGTAGTAAGACATCTTTAATCTTATGCTCCAATCCTCTTATAATAAAGGCCAATATACCATTTGCTTTCCTAATTGCTTGCTGTACCTGCATGTTAACTTTCAGTGATTCGTGTACAAGGACACCCAGGTCTCTCTGAACGCCAACATTTCCCAATCTCTCGCCATTTCAAAAATACTCTGCTTTTCTATTTTTCCTACCAAAGTGGATAACTTCACATTTCTCCACATTATATTCCATTTACCATGTTCTTGCCCACTCACTTAGCCTGCCTATATCCCCTTGAAGCCTCCTTGCATCCTCCTCACAACTTTCATTCCCACCCACCTTTGTATCATCCGCAAACTTGGATATATTACATTTGGTCCCCTCATCCAAATCATTGATGTAGATTGTGAATAGCTGAGGCCCAAGCACTGATCCTTGCGGTACCCCAATAGTTATAGCCTGCCAACCCGAAAATGACCCGTTTATTCCTAATCCCTGTTTTCTGTCCATTAACCAATCCTCAATCCATGCTAGTATTTTACCTCCAGTCCCAAGAGCCCTAATTTTGTTTAATAACCTCTTGTGTGGCACCTTATCGAATGCCTTCTGAAAATCCAAATACACCACATCCACTGGTTCCCCCTTATCTATTCTGCAATTTACAGCCTCAAAAAACTCTAACAGATTTGTCAAACATGATTTCCCTTTCATAAATCCATGTTGACTCTGCCCAATCCTATTATTATTTTCTAATTGCCGTTACCACGTCCTTAATAATAGATTCTAGCATTTTCCTTACTACTGATGTCAGGCTAACTGATCTATAGTTCTTTGTTTTCTCTCTCACTACTTTCTTAAATAGTGGGGTTACATTTGCTACCTTCCAATCTGCGGGATCCATTCTAGTATCTATGAAATTTTGGAAAATGACAACCAATGCATCCACTATCTCTATAGCCACCTCTTTTAAAACCCTAAGATGTAGGCCATTAGGTCAGGGGATTTATCGGCTTTAAGAACTTAAGAACATAAGAAATAAGAGCAGGAGTAGGCCATACGGCCCCTCGAGCCTGCTCCGCCATTCAATAAGATCATGGCTGATCATCGACCTCAACTCCACTTTCTCACCCGATCTCCATATCCCTTGATTCCCTGAGAGTCCAAAAATCTATCTATCTCAGTCTTGAATATACTCAAAGACTCAGCATTCACAGCCCTCTGGGGCAGAGAATTCCAAAGATTCACAACCTGAGTGAAGATATTCCTCCTCGTCTCGGTCTTAACTGGCCTACCCCTTATCCTGAGACTATGCCCCCTAGTTCTAGACTCTCCAGCCAGGAAAAACAACCTCTCAGCATCTCCCCTGTCAATCCCCTTCAGCATCTTGTATGTTTCAATGACATCACCTCTCATTCTTCTAAACTCCAGAGAGTATAGGCTCATTCTACACAACCTCTCATCATAGGACAGCCCTCTCATCCCAGTCCCTTAATTTCTCCAGTACTAATTTTTTACTAATATGAATTTCTTTCAGTTCCTCATGCTCACTACTGCCTTGGTTCTCCACTATTTCCAAGAAGTTTTTTGCGTCTTCTTCTGTGAAGACAGACACAAAGTATTTGTTTAATTTCTGCCATTTCCTTATTCCCCATTATAATTTCTCCTGTCTCAGCCTGTAAGGGACCCACATTTACTTTCACTAATCTTTTCCTTTTTACATACCTATAGAAGCTTTTACAGTCTCTCGCTAGTTTACTCTCATATTCTATTTTCCCTTTTTTTTAATCAATTTCTTGGTCCTCCTTTGCTTCATTCTAAAATCCTCCCAATCCTCAGGCTTACTGCTCTTTTTGACAACATTATAAGCCTCTTCCTTTGATCTAATATTATCTTTAACTTCTTTTGTTAGCCACGGTTGGACCACTTTTCCTGTGGGGTTTTTGTGCCTTGAAGGAATGTATATTTGTTGTAAATTATGTATTAATTCTTTAAATGCTAGCCATTGCTTGTCTACCGTCATTCCTTTTAATGTAGTTTCCCAATCTACCTTAGCCAACTCACCCCTCAGATCTACGTAGTTTGCTTTTGTTTAGATTTAAGACCCTAGTTTTGGATTTAACGGTTATTAATTAACACTTTCTCATTGCACAATACTAGATCTAAAATAGGCTGTTCACTAGTTGGTTCCTCAACATACTGATCTAGAAAACTATCTTGCATATATTCCATGAATTCGTCCTCCACACTATTACTGCAAATTTGGTTTGCCCAGTCTATATGTAGATTAAAGTCCCCCATGATTACTGTAGGACCCTTGTTACATACGCCTCTAATTTCCTGATTCATACTCTGCCCTACATTACAATTATTGTTTGGGGGCCTATAAACAACTCCCACCAATTTTTTCTGCCCCTTGCTGTTTCTCAGCTCCACCTAAACTAATGCTACTTCTTGATTTTCGGAGCTAAAATCCTTTCTCTCTGCTGTCTTTATCCCATCCTTTATTATCAGGGCTACCCCTCCTCCTTTTCTATTTTGCCTATCTCTTCTAAAAGTTAAATATCCTGGAATATTTAGTTTCCAACCTTGGCCACTTTGCAACCATGTCTCCATTATGGCTATAAGATCAAACCTGTTCATTTCTATCTGCGCTATTAATTCATCTATTTTGTTGCGAATGCTTCGCACATTCAGATATAGTGCCTTTAGCTTTGACTTATTTCTATTTTTCCCTGATGTCACCTTAGTCACTGATGCCTTATTACCTTTGTTACTCTCTCTGTCCCTTCCTGACCCACTCTGCTTATTTTTACCCAAAACTCTACACTGCGCTAGAGCCTTGACATTTCTCTTGCTGCTTTTAAATTTACTCTTTCCTGAATCCTCCCACCTGCCTTCATTGGTTTAAAGCCCTGTCTACTGCCCCAGTTATTCGGTTTGCCAGGACACTGGTCCCAGCCCAGTTTAAGTGGAACCTGTCCCAACGGAACAGCTTCCTCGTTCCCCAGTACTGGTGCCAGTGATCCATGAACTGAAACCCCTTCCTCCCACACCACACTTTGAGCCACTCAAATCTGTTTGTCCCCATGCCAATTTGCGCGTGGCTCAGGTAACAATCCAGAAATTATTACATTTGTGGTTCTGTTTTTCAATTTGGATCCTAGCTCCTCAAACTCCCTCAGTAGAATCTCATTCCTAGTTCTACCTATGTCAGGTGACGAAGGGGCAGCAGCTCCGAAAGCTTGTGATTTCAAATAAAACTGTTGGACTATAACCTGGTGTTGTGCGACTTCTCACTTTTGTCCACCCCAGTCCAACACCGGCATCTCCGCATCGTGTGTAAAAGGGTGGAGGCTTTAATAAAGCTGAATTCAGGAGGGACAGTAACAGGAGCGAGAGAGCCCAGGGCACACTCCTGTATTCAGGATGAACAGTAACAGGAGGGAGAGAGCCCAGGGCACACTCCTGTATTCAGGATGAACACTAACAGGAGGGAGAGAGCCCAGGGCACATTCCTGTATTCAGGATGGAACAGTAACAGGAGCGAGAGAGCCCAGGACACACTCCTGTATTCAGGATGAACAGTAACAGGAGGGAGAGATTCCAGGGCACACTCCTGTATTCAGGATGAACAGTAGCAGGAGGGAGAGAGCCCCGGGCACACTCCTGTATTCAGGATGAACAGTAACAGGAAGGAGAGAGCCCAGGGGACACTCCTGTATTCAGGATGAACAGTAACAGGAGGGAGAGAGCCCAGAGCACACTCCTGTATTCAGGATGAACAGTAACAGGAGGGAGAGAGCCCCGGGCTCACTCCTGTATTCAGGATGGGACAGGAGGTAGAGAGCCCAGGGCACACTCCTGTATTCAGGATGAACAGTAACAGGAGGGAGAGAGCCCCGGGTTCACTCCTGTGAGCTGTGGGTTCCCAGTACAGCCAGCGCTGAGATGGTGGGACTGTAACTGTGAGGCTGTGGGATGTGTTGTCTGCCGGTGAATCCTCTCCATTGTGTCTGGGAGAACGTGTGCACAGTGCTAGGGGCTTGTGTGATTAAACTGTCTGCTACTGTGTGTCTCACTTCATTCTCGGGTCTTAAAAGAAGTAGCTAGTGAGATAGTTGATGCGTTGGTTTTAATTTTCCAAAATTCCCTATATTCGGGGAAGGTTCCATTAGATTGGAAAATAACGAATTTAACTCCTTTATTGAAAAAGGGAGGGAGACAGAAAGCAGGCAACTACAGGCCAGTTAGCTTAACATCCATCATAGGGAAGATGTTAGAAGCTATTATTAAAGACGTTATAGCAGGGCTCTTAGAAAAGTTCAAAGTAATCAGGCAGAGTCAACATGGTTTTGTGCAAGGGAAATCATGTTTAACCAATTTATTGTAGTTCTTTGAGGAAGTAACATGTGCTGTGGATAAAGGGGAACCGGTGGATGTACTGTACTTAGATTTCCAGAAGGCATTTGATAAGGTGCCACATCAAATGTTATTGCGGATAATAAAAGCTCATGGTGTACAGGATAACATATTGACATGAAAGTAAATTGTGAAGAGGACATAAGGAGGCTACAAAGGGATATAGATAGGTTAACTGAGTGGACAAAGATCTGGCAAATGGAGTATAATGTGGGAAAATGTGAAGTTGTCCATTTTGGCAGTAGAATAAAAAAGAAGCATATTATCTAAATGGTGAGAGATTGCAGAGCTCTGAGATGCAGAGGGATCTGGGTGTCCTAGTGCATGAATCGCAAAAGCTTACTATGCAGGTACAGCAAGTAATTAGGAAAGCTAATAGAATGTTATTGTTTATTGCAAGGGGAATTGAATACAAAAGTAGTGAGGTTATGCTTCAGGTATACAGAGCATTGGTGAGACCACATCTGGAGTACTGAGTACAGTATTGGTCTCTTTATTTAAGGATGTAAATGCGTTGGAAGCAGTTCAGAGAAGGTTTACTAGACATTAACCTGGAATGGGTGGGTTGTCTTATGAGGAAAGGTTGGACAGGCTAGGCTTGTATCCGATGGAGTTTAGAAGAATAAGAGGTGACTTGATTGAAACATATAAGATCCTGAGGGGTCTGGACAGGGTGGATGTGGAGAGGATGTTTCCTCTTGTGGGAGAATCTAGAACTAGGGGTCACTGTTTAAAAATAAGGGGTCGCCCATTTAAGACAGAGATGAGGAGAAATTTTTTCTCACAGAGGGTCGTGAGTCTTTGAACTCTCTTCCTCAGAGGGCGGTGGAAGCAGAGTCTTTGAATATTTTTAAGGCAGAGGTAGATAGATTCTTGGTAAGCAAGGGGGTGAAAGGTTATCGGGGGTAGGCGGGAATGTGGAGTAATCGGATCAGCCATGATCTTATTGAATGGCGGAGCAGGCTCGAAGGGCCGAGTGGCCTACTCCTGCTCCTAATTCGTATGTTCGTATGTTTGCCCTGAGTGTACAGCACTGGGGCCCACACACTGCTATTGAACAGGGTTTCTGATTGAAGGCCATTGATTTAACAGGGGAAGAATCCAGTCTAACCGGTAATATGGGGCTGACACTGTCTGGGAAATACTGACACTCCGACCCTGCAGCTGTCAATCATTGATCTGAGTGGAATAACCCTGTCTGACCAATCTCTTCTCTCCTCTCTAGGGCAAAGGCCACCGATGAGCCTGGATCCAAAGACAGCGAACTGGAACTTGGTTCTCTCTGATGATCTGAGATCAGTAACATGGACTGAACAGAAACAGCCCTACCCACCTCACCCAGAGAGGTTTAAAAACTGCCCCCAAGTCCTCTGCTCCCAAAGCTTCTCCTCAGGATCCCATTCCTGGGATGTGGAGACTGATGGGGATTACTGGGGAATAGGGATTGTGTGTGGGAGCGTAGAGAGGGCGGGGGGAAAGTCTTACCTTGGGAACAGCAGTAAATCCTGGTGTTTATATTATGGTTATGGTTCTCTCCGAGCCTGGCATAATTCCCAGTTCACTGACCTCCCAATGAACTGGTCTGAGAGCAGGATCCGAGTTCAGTTGGACTGCGAGGCTGGGACTGTGTCATTTCACCAGGTCACTGACTCACTGACACATTTACACACATTTCAAACCACATTTACTGAACCCATGTTTCCAGCATTTCATTGTTGGGACAAATCCCTAAAACTGATAAATTAATCCTGATATCGGGGAATCGGCGATATCACTTTCGGTTTTGGGAGCCGGTTGACTTCACTTCCGGTTTTGGGTACGAGGAGCTTGGAAATGTGTCACTTCCTTTTTGGAGGGCGCTGAGAATGTAATTTTCGGGTCCCCCCTCTGATGATGTCATGTCTGGGTTTCCCCTCTGATGATGTCATATCCAGGCCTCCCCCTCTGATGATGTCATGTCCAGGTCTCCCCCTCTGATGATGTCATTTCCAGATCTCCCCCTCTAATGATGTCATGCCCAGGTCTCCCCCTCTGATGATGTCATTTCCAGGTCTCCCCCTCTGATGATGTCATGTCTGTGTCTCCCCCTCTGATGATGTCATACCCAGGTCTCCTCCTCTGATGATCTCCTGTCCGGGTCACCCCCTCTGATGATGTCAAGTCCGGGTCACCCCCTCTGATGATGTAATGTCCAGGTCTCCCCCTCTGATGATGTCATGTCCAGGTCTCCCCCTCTGATGATGTAATGTCCAGGTCTCCCCCTCTGATGATGTCATGTCCAGGTCTCCCCCTCTGATGATGTAATGTCTGGGTCACCCCCTCTGATGATGTCATGTCCGGGTCTCCCCCTCTGATGATGTCATGTCCGGGTCTCCCCCTCTGATGATGTCAGGAGCTCAGTGCCTGCTGCTTTTTAGTATCCGTGGGGTCTTTGTGCTTTTCTTTGTGTGGGTCTCTCACTATCGCTAAAAACAGCTGCTTTTGGTCAGTTTGCTGCACTTCGCAGAGTTACAATTGATTGTCCACTTCAGTTGTATAATTTTACTACTTTAGTTGTATAATTGTAGTGCTTTTAATCTCAGTAGTGAATTGCAGTAGTGACAGGCACGACTGCATTAATCTCAGTAGTGAATTGTAGTAGTGACAAGCACGACTGCATTAATCACGGTTAAATTCTTCATATTAACTTGAGGTTTTAAGTGAGTTTCTGTGAGCAATGTTCAGTCAGTAAAAGGGATTCCAGTCAGACAGTGATTTCACTGAGAAGGAGAGGCCACAAAACTCCCTCTGTTGGCTCCAGACTGGAAAAGGCACCTGCCATAGATCTGGAAAAAAAGGGAGTGAGTCAAGTTATAGGGAGTTATTCTTTTTAAAACTGGAGTTATTGCAACTAATTGGATGAGGTAATACTTTGAAACATACGGATCCTCATGTAGTGAGAGTGAAAGAAAGGGATAAAAAGAGGGCTGTTAGAATAGATACTTCAGAATTCGACAAGGCTTGGCCAGCTGATCCCCTCAAGCTTGAAACCTGTGACCCGGTGAATTCTCCGGTCTTGTACCGTAAGCGTCTCAAGCATATGGGTAATTATTATTAATAATAGTTATTGTATATGTGTGATTATTATTAATAATAGTTATCATTGTATATGTGTGAGTTTTGGTAATAGTTATAATTTTATGCTTAATTCCTGTGAAAGCCAATAAATGCCTTTGAACCCTATTATCTTGTGGAATATTTTTTAAATTTCTAAGTAAGAAGCTTCATTCCCTAACGAGCTCGAAATTCATATTCTTATCTATCTAATTGTAGCCAGAGAATCACCTGCAATGGCTTTTCTTCCCACTCCCGCATCGTTACCTCTGGTATCCCCCAACAATCTATCCTTGGCCCCCTCCTATTTCTCATCTACATGCTGCCCCTTGACGACATCATCCGAAAACACAACGTCAGTTTCCACATGTACGCTGACGACACCCAGCTCTACCTCACTACCTCTTCTCTCAACCCCTCCACTGTCTCTAAATTGTCAGACTGCTTGTCCGACATACAATTCTGGGTGAGGAGAAATTTTCTGCAATAAAATATTGGGAAGACCAAAGCCATTGTTTTCGGTCCCCACCACAAACTCCGTTCCCTAGCCATTGACTCCATCCCTCTCCCTAACATCTGTCTGAGGCTGAACCACACTGTTCACAACCTTGGTGTCATATTTAACCCTGAAATGAGCTTCCGCTCACATATCCGTGTCATCACGAAGACCGCCTATTTCCACCTCCGTAACATTGCCCAACTCCACCCTTGCCTTGGCTCATCCGCTGCTGAAACCATCATCCATGCCTTTGTTACCTCCAGACTTGACTATTCCAACGCACTCCGGTTCTACCCTACGTAAACTTGAGGTCATCCAAACATCAGCTGCCTGTGTCCTAACTCGCACCAAGTCCCATTCACCCATCACCCCTGTGCTCGCTGACCTACATTGGCTCCCAGTTAAGCAGTGCCTCGATTTCAAAATGTTCATCCTTATTTTCAAATCCCTCCATGTCCTCGCCCCTCCCTATCTCTGTAATCTCCTCCAGCCCCACAACCACCTGAGATATCTGCGGTCCTCTAATTCTGCCCTCTTGAGCATCCCTGATTATAATCGCAAAACCATTGGTGGACGTGCCTTCTGTTGCCTAGGCCTTAAGATCTGGAAATCCCTCCTTAAACCTCTCCGCCTCTCTACCTCTCTTTCCTCCTTAAAGACGCTCCTTAAAACCGACCTCCCTGAGCAAGCTTTTGGCCACCTGCCCTAATTTCTCCTTATGTGGTAATTTTTTTTTGGTCTTATAATACTCCTGTGAAGCGTCTTGGGATGTTTTACTATGTTAAAGGCGCTATATAAATACAAGTTGTTGTTGTTGAAATACATTGCAAATTAACTTGTGTCATGTGTGAAGTCCAAGGTGAAAGATGTGCAGAACCAGAGGCAAAGGACAACCAAGGGTGGAGGAATGACCAGCATCAGGTCCCTCAGCAGTTAAAGGAGGAAGCAAGATCTGCAACTCCTGGACAGAGACACCGGGGAGCCTGTGGGGGACGGAGATGATGGAGGTGAGCTGCCAGGTCCAGGCTGGGAATGGGGCGGAGTCTTCACAGAGCTGAGTTTCTAATGTCAGCAGATAGTTTGACGATGGGAAAGGCCTGCTGCTCAGTCACATCTCATGGTGCACAAGTCAGTTGCTTGTCCTTTGTTTCCCTCACAGGTGCTGAATGTTTAGAGAAAGAAGCATCTGAACAGCCTGGTGCCTCCAGCAGGACCCTTCCTGCCCCTGGTCCACCCATTCTGTCCTGGCATCTTGTTTACTCAAGTGTAAGTGAGCAGGAGGAGCTGGGGGCAACTTTGAGATGACAGCTGTCTCTCCCCGGAGGTGACATAAGGACTACGTCTCAGCTGAGGATTCCAAGTCCACGTTCTCCCCACACTGTACACAGCCTTGTGCCAAGTTGAATTGTGGTTTCCTCCATGCTCCTCAACATTGTGCATAAGCTCTCCAGCAAACTTCCCAGTGCACCAAGCATTTCTTGGTTTATGTCCATTAGCCTTCTTTGCTGGACTGGCCCATCGAGGTCAGCATCTGAGTCCCCCGCAGCAGAACTAGTGTGTGACCTTACCCAATGGTGAGCTGGCACTGTGGCGTCCTGTCCCCCTGCCCTGGCTCCTGTGCACTTGTGCCCAGTGAGTCACCACGTGCAGATCTCTCCTCTAACCTAACGTCTAAGGTCTGCGTGGTGTCAGTATCTGAGCTGGTGGTTGTGAGACTGAGAGCAAGTGATGGTGCATCTTCTGCGGCACTGAGCTCGTCTTCCTCCACTGGCTGAGGGGCTTCATCATTCTCAGGAGCTAAAATGAAAGAAAGGGACAAGTGTTAGGGTTGTGGTGTGAGGGACGGCAGAGAGAAAGAAGTGGGAGTTGACAGCCTCTGCAGCTTGTCATGCAGAGCGTGTGGGGTGAGCCCCAGATCAGAGACCAACTAGAGACAGATGAGGATTTTGATTCCCATAATGGCTTATGAACTCCGAAAATGCCACATTTTTCATGATAATCCCAAGTTGTGCAGCAAGGGAAACAGCAGCAGTTTCCGCTAAACAGCTTATCAGTTGATAACATCACCATTAACTTTCAAGATCACGTCGGCAGCAGCAAACTTTCACACGTTCACACACACTTTTAGAGGCTGAAAGCAAAATCCAGCAGCCTTTTCCTTTCCCTGGTGTCTTTTCCTAAAATCAAGAGAGTGCAGTTACTTCTCAGTTTAGTCTCTAACACTGGTGAGTGTCTTTAACTGATTAACATGGTGCCATCTGGTAATCTTTTTAGCTTTCTGGATATTGTATCCAATAAACAGCGGGACTCCCTTATCCACAATGGGAAAAGGTCCTTTCCATTTGGGCACAGAAGCATGGGTTTTAGTTGCGTAATCTAGCACCATGACAGTGTCCCCTATCTCCTACTCAAAGGGTTTGACTTTTTTGTCAAAGTATTTCTTTATCTGCTCTGTTGACTTGCCCAGCTGTCGAGGCTCAAATCGGTTAGTTTCTTGGATATAATTGATCATCTTCGCTAGCCATACCTCTCCCACTGTTCCCTGCAGAATAAGTGTTAGATTTTAAAGTTCTGTTGCCCCCTCTCGACAGTGCCGGATGAGTGTGGGTGGTGCACAATCTGCAGGTTTTGTGTTATTCCCACTGCCTTTTGGACTTCCTTAAAACTGTGTCCGGTAAAATGGAAACCTGTGTCACTGTCTATTTCCAAAGGGCGTCCCCATCTGGACATCACTGCCCCAGGAGAATCCTGGCCCTGGGATTCCCCACCTGGACATCACTTCGCCCAGGAGAATCCTGGCCCCGGGAATCCCCACCTGGACATCACTGACCCAGGAGAATCCTGGCCCCGGGAGTCCCCACCTGGACATCACTTCGCCCAGGAGAATCCTGGCCCTGGGAATCCCCACCTGGACATCACTTCGCCCAGGAGAATCCTGGCCCCGGGAATCCCCACCTGGACATCACTTCCCCACCTGGACATCACTGCCCAGGAGAATCCTGGCCCCGGGAATCCCCACCTGGACATACACTGCCCCAGGAGAATCCTGGCCCCGGGAATCCCACCTGGAACATCACTGCCCCAGGAGAATCCTGGCCCCGGGAATCCCCACCTGGACATCACTGCCCCAGGAGAATCCTGGCCCCGGGAATCCCCACCTGGACATCACTGCCCCAGGAGAATCCTGGCCCCGGGAGCCCCCACCTGGACATCACTGACCCAGGAGAATCCTGGCCCCGGGAGTCCCCACCTGGACATCACTTCGCCCAGGAGAATCCTGGCCCCGGGAATCCCCACCTGGACATCACTGCCCCAGGAGAATCCTGGCCCCGGGAATCCCCACCTGGACATCACTTCGCCAGGAGAATCCTGGCCCCGGGAGTCCCCACCTGGACATCACTTCGCCCAGGAGAATCCTGGCCCCGGGAATCCCCACCTGGACATCACTGCCCCAGGAGAATCCTGGCCCCGGGAATCCCCACTGGACATCACTTCGCCCAGGAGAATCCTGGCCCGGGAATCCCCACCTGGACATCACTGACCAGGAGAATCCTGGCCCGGGAATCCCCACCTGAAATCCTGGCCCCGGGAGCCCCCACCTGGACATCACTGACCCAGGAGAATCCTAGACCTGGGATTCCCCACCTGGACATCACTGACCCAGGAGAATCCTGGCCCCGGGAATCCCCACCTGGACATCACTGCCCCAGGAGAATCCTGGCCCCGGGAATCCCCACCTGGACATCACTGCCCCAGGAGAATCCTGGCCCTGGGAATCCCCACCTGGACATCACTGCCCCAGGAGAATCCTGGCCCCGGGATTCCCCACCTGGACATCACTGCCCCAGGAGAATCCTGGCCCCGGGAATCCCCACCTGGACATCACTGCCCCAGGAGAATCCTGGCCCCGGGAATCCCCACCTGGACATCACTGCCCCAGGAGAATCCTGGCCCCGGGAATCCCCACCTGGACATCACTGCCCCAGGAGAATCCTGGCCCCGGGAATCCCCACCTGGACATCACTGACCCAGGAGAATCCTGGCCCCGGGAATCCCCACTTGGACATCACTGCCCCAGGAGAATCCTGGCCCCGGGAATCCCCACCTGGACATCACTGCCCCAGGAGAATCCTGGCCCCGGGAGTCCCCACCTGGACATCACTTCGCCCAGGAGAATCCTGGCCCCGGTGATGGCCGTATTACTGCGGCACGGGAAAGCTTCTATCCACTTGGGAAACTTATCCAATATCACCAGGCAATATTGGTAGCCTGCACCTGTCCTTGGCAGGGGACGGATAAAATCAATCTGGATGTGTGTCCAGGGTATTTCCGGCGGCGGAGCGCATTTGAGATCAGTGCGATTGGTCGATAGGGTAGGGTTAGTCTGTAGGCATGGTAAGCATCCTTGTCAGAATCGACTAACATCCTGTTTCATTTTGGGGGCCCAAGCGACTGTTTTAATGTTGTCATAGGTAAAGGGGGACGAGTAATGACCTTCCACTGGGTGTGAGTGAAACAGGTGGATGGAGTCGTCAGCCCATTGAGGGGCGACACAAGGAACATCAAATTGCTCCTCATTCTGGATCATTAGGATTGGAGTGGTATTGGTCGTGAGTTTTGTCTTGTGAGCCCACACAGTGGGAGACGGTAAAGAGGGCTGTCCTATGAGGAGAGATTAAGTAGAATGGGCCTTCATTCTCTGGAGTTTAGAAGAATGAGAGGTGGTCTCATTGAAACATATAAAATTCTTAGAGGGCTTGACAGGGTAGCTGCTGAGTGGTTGTTTCCCCTGGCTGGAGCGTCTCAAACTAGGGGTCATAAACTCATGATAAGGGGTTGGCCATTTAGGACTGGGATGAGGAGAAACCCCTTAGATTAAATACTTTAGAATTGACACGTGGTCAGGGACAGGAGGGTGTGACTGCGAGTGAGGCAGGTACAGGGATCCAGGAGGTAGTATTGCAGGAGCCTCAGTCCCTGCACTTGTCCAATAGATTCGAGGTTCTTGCAACCCTTGTGGACAAGTGCGGGGACTGCGGGGAGGACGAGCAAACTGACCACGGCACCGTGGTACAGGAAGCCGTTCAAGTGGGGGGAGTAAAAAGGAAGGTGGTTGTAGTAGGTGACAGTATAGTTAGGGGGATAGACACTGTTCTCTGCAGCCAGGAGCATGAGTCCTGAAGGCTATGTTGCCTACCCAGTGCCAGGGTAAAGGACATCTCCTCTGGGCTGGAGAAGAACTTGGAGTGGGAGGGGGTGGATCCAGTTGTCGTGGTCCACGTAGGTACCAACGACATCGATAGGACAAAGAAAGAGGTTCTGCTGAGAGAGTTTGAGCAGCTAGGGACTAAATTAAAAAGCAGAACTACAAAGGTCATAATCTCTGGATTATTACCGGAGCCACGAGCAAATTGGCATAGGGTCAATAGGATCAGGGAGATGAATGCGTGGCTCAAAGATTGATGTGGGAGAAGTGGGTTTCGATTCGTGGAGCACTGGCACCAGTACTGGGGAAAGAGAGAGCTGTTCCGTTGGGACAGACTACACCTGAACCATGCTGGGACCAGAGTTCTAGCGAATCGAAAAACTAGGGAGGCTTTAAACTAAAGAAGGGGCGGGAGGGTCCCGGTGGAGAGAAATCTAGAATGCTAAAGAGAAAAGACAAGGAAGCAGTGCAGGAAAGTGCTCCCCTCACTCACTCCAACCTACCTCCCTCTGAACTTACAGCACTCCATTCTCTCAGATCCAACCCCGACATTGTCATTAAACCTGCTGACAAGGGTGGTGCTGTTGTTGTTTGGCGAACCGACCTCTACCTAGCGGAAGCTGAACGCCAACTCTCCGACACCTCCTCCTACCTCCACCTGGACCATGACCGAACATCAAGCCACCGTGTCCAAGACTGTCACTGACCTCATCTCCTCTGGAGATCTTCCCCCCACGGCCGCCAACCTCATAGTTCCCCAACCCCGCACCGCCCGCTTCTACCTCCTTCCCAAGATCCACAAACAGGACTGCCCTGGTAGAGCCATCGTTACAGCCTGTTCTTGCCCCACGGAACTTACCTCTCCCTATCTCGACTCTATTTTTTCTCCCCTTGTCCAGTCTCTTCCCACCTACATCCGCGACTCTTCCGACACCCTCCGCCACTTTAACAGTTTCCAGTTTCCCGGCCCCAACTGCCTCCTTTTCACTATGGACGTACAATCCCTCTACACCTCCATCCCCCACCAGGACGGCCTGAGACAGAGGCCCAACCAGTCCCCATCCACCACCACCCTCCTCCGCCTGGCTGAACTTGTTCTCACATTGAATAACTTCTCCTTTGACTCCACTCATTTCTTCCAAATCAAAGGTGTTGCTATGGGTACCCGCATGGGTCCTAGCTATGCCTGCCTTTTTGTGGGATATGTGGAACACTCTTTGTTCCAGTCCTACTCGGGTCCCCTCCCTCACCTCTTTTTCTGGTACATTGATGACTGTATCGGTGCCGTCTCCTGCTCTCGCCCTGAACTAGAACATTTCATTCACTATGCTTCCAATTTCCACCCTTCCCTCACCTTCACATGGTCCATCTCTGACTCTTCCCTTCCCTTCCTCGACTTCTCCGTCTCCATCTCTGGGGATAGGTTATTGACAAACATTCACTACAAGCCTACTGACTCCCACAGCTACCTGGACTACACTTCCTCCCACGCCGCCTCCTGTAAGGACTCTATTCCATTCTCCCAGTTTCTCCATCTCCGCCGCATCTGCTCTGATGATGCCACCTTCCATACCAGTGCTTCCGACATGTCTTCCTTTTTCCTCAACCGAGGATTCCCCTCTACTGTGGTTGACACGGCCCTCAACCGTGTCCGTTCTATCTCCCGCACTTCTGCCCTCACCCCTGCCCCTCCCTCCCGGAACCACGATAGGGTTCCCCTTGTCCTCACCTTTCACCCCAACAGCCTCCACATTCAACGGATCATCCTCCGCCATTTCCGCCACTTCCAGCGTGATCCCACCACCAAACACATCTTCCCCTCACCTCCCCTTTCAGCATTCCGCAGGGACCGCTCCCTCCGAGACACCCTAGTCCACTCCTCTACCACCCCCAGCACCCCTTCCCCTTCGCCCGGCACCTTCCCGTGCAAGCGCAGGAGATGCAACACCTGCCCTTATACTTCCCCCCTTCCCACTGTCCAGGGCCCCAAACACCCCTTCCAGGTGAAACAGTGATTTACTTGTACTTCCTGCAATTTAGTATACTGTATTCGCTGCTCACGATGTGGTCTCCTCTACATTGGGGAGACCAAACGCAGATTGGGTGACCGCTTTGCGGAACACCTCCGTTCAGCCCGTAAGGGGGATCCCGAGCTCCCGGTGGCCTGTCACTTTAATTCACCGCTCCATTCCCACTCAGACCTCACCGTCCTCGGCCTCTTGCATTGTTCCATGGAAGCTCAGTGTATGTTTGAGGAACAGCATCTCATCTTTCGATTAGGCACTCTACAGCCCTCTGGACTCAACTTAGAGTTCAACAATTTCAGATCATAACCCTGGCCCCTATCTCATATATATATATATTTTTATTTTATTTTTTTATCCACACTTTTGTTTGGCCTTTTTTTCTTCCCTCCCAGAAGCTGGCAGCTGTCCTTCATTCTGCCAGCGCAATTCACACTTCATCTAGGGCCATCCTTTGTTCCTCAACCTGTCCCATTTCCACCTCCTCTTGCCTTGAATATCTCTTAATGTCTCTCAATGTCTCTTAATCTCTCCTGCTTTCTATCCTATCACTGACCTTCCCTTTTGTTCTTTCATCCCCTCCCCCTTTTCCCAGCCCTAAACTTGCTTTAAAATCTTTTCATTTCCTGCTTTTTTCCAGTTCTGACGAAAGGTCTTCGACCTGAAACGTTAACTCTGTTTCTCTCTCCACGGATGCTGCCTGGCCTGCTGAGTTTTTCCAGCATTTTCTGTTGTTATTTCAGATTTCCAGCATCCGCAGTATTTTGCTATCGTATTAGTGCAGGAAAGTGATTGTGGTAAGGATAACCAGATTGCGTCAGGAAGGGACAGAGCGTACAAACAAAGGAGTGCACTAACAAATAGGGTCTGAGTAAGAAAAAATGGAAATAAGACAAATAGCGCCATAGTACAAAAAAATGTTAAGCTGTCTAAAAATGTTAAAAAGACAAGTCTAAAGGCACTGTATCTGAATGCACGAAGCATTCATAATAAGGTAGACGAATTAACAGCGCAAATAGATGTAAACGGATACGATATAATTGCGATTACGGAGACATGGCTGCAGGGTGAACAAAGCTGGAGCTGAATATCCAAGGATATTCAATATTTAGGAAGGACAGGCAAAAAGGAAAAGGAGGTGGGGTGGCGTTGTTCATAAAGGACAAAATCAGAGCAATAGTGAGAAAGGATATTGGCTCAGAAAATCAAGATGTAGAATCAGTCTGGGTGGAGCTAAGAAGCACCACGGGGCAGAAATCATTGGTGGGAGTTGTCTATAGGCCTCCAAACAGTAGCGATAATGTAGGGGATGGCATCAAACAGGAAATTAGAGATGCATGTAACAGTAATCATGGGTGACTTTAATCTACATATAGACTGGCCAAACCAAATTAGCAATAATACTGTGGAGGATGAATTCCTGAAGTGTGTATGAGATGTTTTTTTAGACCAGTACGTTGAGGAGCCAACTAGGGAATTTAGATTGCGTATTGTGCAATGAGAAGGGGTTAATTAATAATCTTGTTGTGTGGGGTCCTTTAGGGAAGAGTGACCATAACATGATAGAATTCTTCATTAAAATGGAAAGTGAAGAAGTCCAATCCGAAACTAGGATCCTAAATCTAAAGAAAGGAAACTACAAAGGTATGAGGAGTGAGTTTGCTATGATAGATTGGGGAGCTTCATTAAAAGGCATGAAGGTGGATAGACAATGGTTAACATTTAAGGAACAAATGCATGAATTACAATAGTTATACATTCCTTTCTGGTGCAGAAACACAAAAGGAAAAGCGGCCCAACCATGGCTAACAAAAGAAATTAAGGATAGTATGGGATCCAAAGAGGAGGCATATAAAGTTGCCAGAAAAAGTAGCAAGCCTGAGGATTGGGAACAGTATAGAGTTCAGCAAAAAAGGACCAAGAGATTGATTAAGAGGGGAAAAATAGAGTATGAGAGTAAACTTGCAAGGAACATAAAAGCGGACTGTAAAAGCTTCTACAAGTATGTAAAAAGAAAAAGATTAGTGAAGACAAATGTAGGTCCCTTACAGTCAGAAACAGGAGAATGTATAATGGGGAACAAGGAAATGGCAGAGCAATCAAACAAATACTTTGGTTCTGTCTTCATGGAAGAGGACACAAATAACTTCCCAGAAGTGCAAGGGAACCAAGGGTCTAGTGAGAAGGAGGAATTAAAGGAAATTAGTCTTAGTAAAAAAATAGTGCTGGTGAAATTAATGGGACTGAAAGCCGATAAATCCCCAGGGCCTGATAATCTGCATCCCAGAGTACTAAAAGAGGTAGCCATGGAAATAATGGATGCATTGGTTGTCATCTTCCAAAATTCTACAGATTATGGAACAGTTCCTGCAGATTGGAAGGTGGCAAATGTAACCCCACTATTTAACAAAGGAGGGAGAGAAAACAGGGAACGACAGACCGGTTAGCCTAACTTCAGTAGTAGGGAAAATGCTAGAGTCTATTATAAAGGATGTGATAACAGGACAGTTAGAAAATATCAACAGGATTAGACAAAGTCAACATGGATTTATGAAAGGGAAATCGTGTTTGACAAACCTACTGGAGTTTTTTGAGGATGTAACTGGTAGAATAGATAAGGGAGAACCAGTGGATGTGGTGTATTTGGATTTTCAGAAGGCCTTTGATAAAGTCCCACATAAGATGTTAGTGTGCAAAATTAAAGCACATGGGATTGGGGGTAATATACTGGCATGGATTGAAAATTGGTTAACAGACAGAAAACAGAGAGTAGGAATAAATGGGTCTTTTTTGGGGTGGCAGGCAGTGACTAGTGGGGTACCGCAGGGATCAGTGCTTGGGCCCCAGCTATTCACAATATATATCAATGATTTGGATGAGGGAACCAAATGTAATATTTCCAAGTTTGCTGATGACACAAAACTAGGTGGGATTGTGAGTTGTGAGGAGGATGCAAAGAGGCTTCAAGGCGATTTAGACAAGTTGAGTGAGTGGGCAAATACATGGCAGATGCAGTATAACGTGGATAAATGTGAAGTTCTCCACTTTGGTAGGAAAAACAGAAAGGTAGAGTATTATTTAAATGGCGATAGATTGGGAAATGTTGACCTGGGTGTCCTTGTACACCAGTCACTGAAAGCAAACATGCAGGTGAAGCAAGCAGTTCGGAAGGCAAATGGTATGTTGGCCTTCATTGCAAGAGGATTTGAGTACAGGGGTAAGGATGTCTTACGGGCCTTGGTGAGACTACACCTAGAGTACTGTGTGCAGTTTTGGTCTCCTTACCTAAGAAAGGATATATATGCCATAGAGGGAGAGCAGCGAAGGTTCACCAGACGGATTCCTGGGATAGCAGGACTGTCGTATGAGGAGAGATTGGGTCGACTAGGCCTGTATACACTAGAGTTTAGAAGAATGAGAGGGGATCTCATTGAAACGTATAAAATTCAGACAGGGCTAGACAGACTGGATGCAGGGAGGATGTTTCCCCTGGCTGGGTGTCTAGAACGAGGGGTCATAGTCTTAGGATGTGGGGTAGGACATTTAGGACTGAGATGAGGAGAAATTTCTTCACTCAAAGAGTGGTGAACATGTGGAATTCTCTACCACAGAAGGCTGTGGAGGCCAAGTCACTGAATATATTTAAGAAGGAGATAGATAGATTTCTAGACACAAAAGTCATCAAGGGGTATGGGGAGATAGGGAATATGGTATTGAGATAAAGGATCAGCCATGATCATATTGAATGGCGGAGCAGGCTTGAAGGGCCGAATAGCCTACTCCTGCTCCTATTTTTCGATGTTTCTATGATTCTAAGGGGGAAAAATTGAGTCGCATCCCCTTTGGGGCGCTAACTTCGCCAGGGCACTACTTTTAACGCCCCGAAAAAATTAGCGACCTCGAAATTGAATGGTAGTGCCCCAAGAGGGAAGCGGGGCACTACTGGAAGCACCCTGCCTCCCTCTTGGGGCGCTGTGGTACTGCAGGCCTTCCTCCCCTTCTTAAAGGGGAGGGGCCTGGTGCAGTGCGTCCTGGTGCCCACCTGCGCCACCAGGGATCGGGAGTGCTGGCAAACGAGCCCAGCACTCAAGAGGAGTGCCGGGCTCATGGAGAGCAGCCGGCACCCCGCGGGGGGTCTTTGCAGGGGCCAGGTACGGCAACGGGAGCAGGTGCTGGCAGGTAGCAAGCAACAAAAATGGCTGCCCGCCACCTCCCCTTTAAGTAGCGCCGCCCCGGCCACAGGTAGGCACCCCCTGACCCCGTCGGACATTGCGTCCGGCGGTAAGTCGGGGGCGCCACTGAAGATCGCAGCCGGGGCACTGCGGACGGCGATGATGTCATCGGCAGCAGCGCAGCGCCGCAGGGCGTTAATGGTTACCGCCGCTGCTAACCTCCCGCTGAATTTCGTGCCGGTGCCGCGCCCGGGCGCTAGTTGCATTGCGCCTCGGGAGCTGTGGATGCTCAGTCGTCGAGTCTATTCAAGACTGAGATCGATAGATTTTTGGGCACTAAGAGATTCAGGGGATATGGGGATAGGGCAGGAAAGTGAAGTTAATGTAAAAGTTCAGCCCTGACCTTATTGAATAGTGAAGCAGGCTCAAGGGGCCATATGGCCTACGCTTGCACCTATTTCGAGGAGCTCAGGGACTTCTTTGTCACCAAGATTGAGGCCATTGTTCAGCTCCCTCTGCCGCTTCCCTCCCTTCCCCTAGCCCAACAAACCAAACCATCCCCAAGATTAGCCCCTTCTCCAGCCCTGAACTCACATCTCTCTCTAATGTCTCTCCTATCTCCCCTCATGCCCTTTCCATGCTGATCTTGTCCATGAGACTCACCTTCTGCTCTCTTGAACCTATTCCCACTAAACTACTGACCACCCAACCTCCCTCCCTGCCCCCCATGCTCGCTGATAGTGTAACTGGCCCAACCTCCATTCCAGGCCTTTGATATGGTTGACTGCACCATCCTCCTCCAACGCCTGTCCTCTGTTGTCCAGCTGGGTGGGACTGCCCTCACCTGGTTCTACTCTTACCCATCCAGTCATAGCCAAAGAATCAACTGCAATGGCGTCTCTTCCCGCTCGCACACCATTATCTCTGGAGTCCCCCATGGATCTATCCTTGGCCCCCTCCTATTTCTCATCTACATGCTGTCTCTCGGTGACATCATCTAAAAATCACAATATCAGGTTCCACATATACGTGGATGACAACCAGCTCTACCTCACTATCTCCTCTCTTCACCCGCCACTGCCCCAGATTTATCACGCTGCTCGCCCAGCATCCAGTCCCGAATGAGCCAAAATTTCCTCCAATTAAATATTGGGAAGATTGAAGCCATTGTCTTCAGCTCCCACCGCAAACTCTGTTCCCTAGTCACCGATTCCATCCCTCTCCCTGGCCACGGTCTCACCCTGAACCAGACTTATCGCAATCTCGGTGGCCTACTTGAGCCTGAGCTGAGCTTCCGACCCCTTATCCTCTGCATCACCAGGACCTCCTACTTCGACCGCCGTAATATCACCCATCTCCGCCCCGCCTCAGCCCATCAGCTACTGAAACCCTCATTCATGCAATTGCTACCTCCAGACTTGATTATTCCAAAGCCCTCGGAGTGTTGGTGCTGCTCCCTCAGCCCTGCCCTCGGAGTGTTGGTGCCCCCTCAGCCCTGCCCTCGGAGTGTTGGTGCTGTCCCCTCAGCCCTGCCCTCGGAGTGTTGGTGCCCCCTCAGCCCTGCCCTCGGAGTGTTGGTGCCCCCTCAGCCCTGCCCTCGGAGTGTTGGTGCCCCCTCAGCCCTGCCCTCGGAGTGTTGGTGCCCCCTCAGCCCTGCCCTCGGAGTGTTGGTGCCCCCTCAGCCCTGCCCTCGGAGTGTTGGTGCTGCCCCTCAGCCCTGCCCTCGGAGTGTTGGTGCTGCCTCCTCAGCCCTGCCCTCAGAGTGTTGGTGCTGCCCCCTCAGCCCTGCCCTCGGAGTGTTGGTGCCCCCTCAGCCCTGCCCTCGGAGTGTTGGTGCCCCCTCAGCCCTGCCCTCGGAGTGTTGGTGCTGCCCCGGGATGGAGTGCAGTGAAATGTGGGATTATTCTCCATTCCTGTGACTGGCCCCACCTACTGTTACACACTGAACTCTTTACTCTCAATCCCAAATTCATGGTTTGGTTCCATTGGGTGCTGGTTTGTTCGTTGACTGATTTGATCTCCTCTCTTTATTCACAGAACTCGAAGCAGCTCCTTTCCAGGTAAGTTCCTCTCAGTCATACAGTAGCTGCTGCTGATAGGGAACCTTCACCTGTATCTGGGAGAAGAGTGAAAGTAGAATCATGGCTTGGAAACCTTCCCAGATAAGGAGCTTTCAAATAGTGGGAATATTGAGTGAAGTTTAACTTGGTTTGAGGGGTTATTGGCTCAGGCAGCCTGTGGGGAAGTGGCAGTGACATGGGCAGTTCCATCGGTGTGTCGAGCTTCTCAGGAAGCTGTTAGACAGGAAGTGACCTGTATCTAACCGAGGCTTCCTAAAGGCTCCATGTGTGTCAGTGACAGCTTTATTCCATTGGGTCAGTAAGTGCTGTGTGATTGGCTTGTTTTATCAACCAGCCCATGGAGAATTAGGAGAGGGCAGGTCCCAGTGTCAGAGTGACAGTAAAATGTGTTATGATTCGCTCATTCTATCCACTGACAGAGAAATGAGTGGGTGCTGAGATTTCCCAGGAATGTCAGTGTCCCTGGACACTCTGACCCCGATACTAACGGGGAGGTGGGGAGGGTGCGGGGGAGGCCGTTAACGTGGGAAGATCCCAGCAAGGCCGGGGAAGTGGCGGCCCTGTGGATCTTAACAGCAGGGCCTCATTTAAAAAATCTTCAGACTCTCGCCCAACAGCCGGTGATTGACGGCCGAGCTGGCGGACGGAAGCAAAACAAGTGGTAGGAGGCTGCGGCCGGGGACCCGTGGGGGTGTTACCCGTCACTCAGTAGAGAGGGAAGCAGAAGCTCCGGGGTCCCATCGGGAGGGTGCGAAGATTGAAAGATCGAGATAGGAGGCCAAAAGCATCCTTATGAGGCCTGGGGGTCTCCTGCTCCTCCTGGCCCACAAGGAGTGCTAAAAGGATCTGATCTTTCGCACTTACCTTGGCCAGTCGGCTCCTCCCGCCTCGGATCTGCTGTGGGGCAGCCGACAGCGCCGACCTCCCCCTGACCCAGGCTCACATTTCACTCACCATCCTGATTATGATATCAGGCCGTGACTTTCGAATGTTAATGAGGCCCCGCCTGCCTTTCGCAGGAGCCTCGTCGATGGCCTGATTTGTTTTGTTAAAATTGAAATAGCTGGGAACGGGGTCGGGCTGGGGTCGGGTTACTCCATCCCGATGTTTTAACCCTCGACCCTCTCCCGCCCGTCGGGGTGTGAGGGGATTAAAATCGAGACGTCTGTGAGGGAATCCCACCGATCCCAGGTCCCTGGGAGGCTGTTCCTTCTCCTCTCCTCACTTCACATGATTGTAGTGAGTGTGTTCCTGCAGCGAGGGGGGAGCACAGACTGGAGACCCTCGGGATAATTATAATTATTAATAATGGAAAGATGAGGCTCCAGTCCAGAGAAACTGGACTGAACACAGACGGCTTTGAAAATCACAAACTGAGCTGAAGTGGCAGCAAACCAGGATCCCCCTGCACGTGTGGAAATCAGTGTGAATGCAGGGAGACTGACAATCCCGGGATTCTGCCATTTTCAGGATGGGTTGCTGCGGGGTGTCAGTACGAGCATTAGAAGGGCTGCAGGTTGTTGCACTGATCACTCGTTCCCCTTTGGGTTTCTGATCTGAAATGTCCCCACTGATAAAAACATTCTCTCCTCTTTCATTCCAGAGTGACTGAGACTCAGAGAGTCACAGACCCAGATGTTCCAGCGCTCACCCTGAACCTGTCCAATATATCTCAACTTATCCAGAAGAGGCTGAATGGATGGGAAAAGTACCACTCAGACATATTGGGAATCATCAGTAAGAACGTGCAGCTTTTCTCCAATATAAGGGACTGGGAGCAGGTCGGAATAGTTGTGTTCGGCCAGCTGAGAATATCCCAAACTTTAATATCAGCTCCCTGTGTCTGTGGATCAGGAGCCTGAGATTAATCCTCAGTCCCCAGTGACACCTGCTTTAAACATTCCTCACTGTAATGGGCCAGAGCTTCACCCCCCATGGGCCAGTTAGGGGCGGGGTTACACACTGCCAATCAGAGTGTCTCTTAAAGGGACACCATCCCTCACAGGACTGTCAGTATCATTAAAGAGTAAAGTTAAAAAAAAGGAAAACTTGCATTTATATAGCGCTTTTTACAACCTCAGGACATCCTTTACAGCCAATGAAGTACTATTTTTGAAGTGTAGTCACTGTTGTAATGTTGGAATATCTAAGTATGGAATATATAACCCCCCCATCGAGTAATATGAAGGAGGCGGGACCTCGCTGTGTCACAATTCCCAATCACCGTGTGCTTTGTTTACAGTGCCAGCTTCCCCCGAATACAGGAGCCCATCGAACGTAACTCCTCCCCCACACAGCTCCTCTGGGGCAGCCCCTGTTCCAGGAAACGTCCTCCAGCTGTTGACTGGGATCAGGGGGAGAGGGAATATCCCAAGGTATGCTTGTAATCTTAAACGGGGATCATACTGACTGTTTTTAATTTCTATTTAACCCTTTCTCTTTCTTTGATGTTTCTTCAGTCAGGGTTCAGTGCGCGGGGTTCGAGGCCGGAGTTCCTGTACCTGTTTCCTCCTCACAGCTCTGATTTGGTCCGAGTCTGAGAAACAGAGCAAGAGCGGATGTTGGTGAATTCAGAGTGAACAGGGAGCATCAGATTCATAGAATCATAGAATAGTACAGCACAGAAGGAGGCCAATCAGCCCATCGAGTCTGCGCTGGCTCTTTTGAAGAGCAATCCAGTTAGTCCCACTGTCCTGCTCTTTCCCCATATCACTTCAATTTTTTCTCAAGTATTTATCCAATTCCCTTTTGAAGGCTACTATTGAATCTGTATCCTCCGCCCCATCAGGAAGTGCATTCCAAATCCTAACCGTTGCGTAAAAAAGTTTTTCCTCATGTCGCCTCTGGTTCTTTTGCCAGTCACCTTAAATCTGTGCCCTCTCATTATCGATCCTTCAGCCATGGGAAACAGTTTCTCTGTATTTACTCTATTTAAATCCTTCGTGATTTTAAACACCTTTATCAAATCTCGTCTTAGCCATCTCTGCTCAAAGGAGAACAACCCCAAGGTCTCCAGTCTATCCACGTAACTGTAATCTGTCATCCCTGGAACCATTCTAGTAAATCTCTTCTGCACCCTCTCCAAAGTTTTCACGTCCTTCCTAAAGGGTGGTGCCCAGAATTGGACACAATACTCCAGCTAGGGACAAACTAGTGTTTTATATAGGTTTAGCATAACTTCCTGGCTTTTGTACTCTGCCTCTATTTATAGAGCCCAGGATCCCATATGTTTTATTAACTGCTTTGTTAACCAGTCCTACCACCTTCAAAGATTTGAGCACAAACACCCCCCGGTCTCTCGGTTCTTGTAATCCCCTTGTATCCCCTTTAAAATTGTACCATTTAGTGTGTATGGTCTCTCCTCATTCTTCCTACTAAAATGTATCACCTCACACTTCTCTGCGTTGAATTTCATCTGCCATGTGTTCGCCCATTCTTGAAGACTATTACTATCTCCCTCACTGTTTACTGCACTTCCATGTTTCGTGTCATCTGCAAATTTCAAAATTGTGCCCTTTACCCCCAAGTCCAAGTCATTAATGTATATCAAAAACAGCAGTGGTCCTAGTCAACGTTCTTCTAAGCTGTATGACCGTCCGCAGCCCGGGACCAGCTTTTTAATATTAAATTTTGCGAATGCGCGAAACTGTGAATGGGCCGCGCAGCCCCTTGAAGGCTGCACACCCGAAAAAAAATTAGGGGGAACATTGGTCCTAGTACTGAACCTTGGGGAACGCTACTGTATACATCCCTCCAGTCCGAAAAACAGCCATTCATCTCAATTCCCAACTGAATTCTCACTGCTGTGTGTAAACTGAATGGAGGCTTTAATCACGCTGTATACAGGATGTGACAGTAGGGGATCCCAGGGCACATTCCTGTAATCAGGATGGGACAGGAGAGAGCCCAGGGCACATTCCTGTATTCAGGATGGGACAGGAGGGAGACAGCCCAGGGCACACTCCTGTATTCAGGATGGGACAGGAGGAAGAGAGCCCAGGGCACATTCCTGTATTCAGAGTGGGACAGGAGGAAGAGAGCCCAGGGCACACTCCTGTAATCAGAGTGGGACAGGAGGGAGAGAGCCCAGGGCACACTCCTGTAATCAGAGTGGGACAGGAGGGAGAGCGCCCAGGGCACATTCCTGTAATCAGAGTGGGACAGGAGGGAGAGAGCCCAGGGCACATTCCTGCAATCAGAGTGGGACAGGAGGGAGAGCGCCCAGGGCACATTCCTGTATTCAGGATGGGACAGGAGGGAGAGAGCCCAGAGCACATTCCTGTATTTAGGATGGGACAGGAGGGAGAGAGCCCAGGGCACATTCCTGTATTCAGGATGGGACAGGAGGGAGAGAGCCCAGGGCACATTCCTGTATTCAGGATGGGACAGGAGGGAGAGAGCCCAGGGCACACTCCTGTAATCAGAGTGGGACAGGAGAGAGAGAGCCCAGGGCACACTCCTGTATTCAGGATGGGACAGGAGAGAGAGAGCCCAGGGCACACTCCTGTAATCAGGATGGGACAGGAGAGAGAGAGCCCAGGGCACACTCCTGTAATCAGGATGGGACAGGAGAGAGAGAGCCCAGGGCACACTCCTGTAATCAGGATGGGACAGGAGAGAGAGAGCCCAGGGCACACTCCTGTAATCAGGATGGGACAGGAGAGAGAGAGCCCAGGGCACACTCCTGTATTCAGGATGGGACAGGAGAGAGAGCCCAGGGCACACACCTGTAATCAGGATGGGACAGGAGAGAGAGCGCCCAGGGCACATTCCTGTATTCAGGATGGGACAGTAACAGAAGGGAGAGAACCCCGGCACACTCCTGTATTCAGGATGGGACAGGAGGGAGAGAGCCCCGGGCTCACTCCTGTATTCAGGATGAACAGTAACAGGAAGGAGAGGGCCCAAGGCACACTCCTGTATTCAGGATGAACAGTAACAGGAGGGAGAGAGCCCCGGGCACACTCCTGTGAGCTGTGTGTTCCCAGTACAGCCAGCGCAGAGATTATGGGGCTGTAACTGTGAGGCTGTGGGATGTGTTGTGTGTCAGTGAATCCCCTCCATTGTGTCTGGGAGAACGTGTGCACAGTGCCAGGGGCTTGTGTGATTAAACTGACTGCTACTGTGTGTCTCACTGCAGTGTATAAGATCCCAGAGGGACCCTGGTTCCAAATGATTAGAGGTTGACTCGTATTGGGGACAATGATTTAACTATATTCAGCACAAGCAAGACTGAATACATTACAGTATTTAAGCAGCAGTTTACAGAGTATAATTGAGACTTATGTTACCACTTATACTCTGGGTAGAAGCCACAACCGTGACTAAGCTGCACCCTGTGTCTCATCTCTCATCGTCTCTCGGGTGTCTCCTTGATTCGTCCTGAGATCTTCTGCTCCTGAAAACTTCTACAATTTGTGGCTGTTAAGACCCTATTCTCATGCCCTTACTCTCATTCAAAACCTATGGAGTCCTCCTGAACCAGTCACTAGCTGACACCCAAATCCAAAATCCAATCATAAAGATGCCACGTTTGTAGCACCCTGGCTTACGCGGGTTTTTGGTCTGATGACACTCTTACATCATCTATTTTTGACCATCAAGGCTCATATCTGCGGTAGTTATGGCAACACAAAAGGAATATGACTCAATGGGTTGAGATACGGCCCCTGCTGTTGGCCTTTGTTTTTATTCACTGCAGATGTTATAACATTCCAGCACAATGGTAACTACAGCTAACCTTGGTTCCCAGGCTAGCTGCAGTCTATTCGACCATGGCAATCTCTTCCTCACCCCAGATTGTCTGGTTACAGCTCACTCACAGACTTTTAAGCATAAGAAAAAAGGTTACATGTTACACATAATACAAGTTATTCTTGCATGCAGTTGATGATTAAAAAGTTCTACATTTAGGTGGAGAAATTCGGTATCGCCCCGTTTGGGGCACAATTATCGTCCGGGCGCAAAGTTTAGCGCCTGGCGCTAATTATCGCCTCTGACTGCAAACTTGGCTTCTATCGCCCCTGGAGGTGATTGGAGTGCTAAATCAGGCGCTACACACCTCTCTTAAGGCGCTAACGCCGAGGAGCGAGGCGCTACCTCAGAGTGCTGGCGAAGCTCATGTGATGTCAGTCAGCAATGGAACACAGACACACTGGCGCCGGCCAGTTCTTAAAGGGGAGGATCGATCTTGCTCTCCATCCACACCCTGCTCATTGCAGCCTTGAATCTCGGCCTGGAGAGACCTGTACATCAATTCTGCTGGAAAGAACAATGGAGAGCCCCAGGGAAAGAGCTCAGAGCCCCCAGAGTCTCTTCTAAATCGATGCAAGGAAGGTCAAATCAAAATGAACCTGTAAAGTGCTGCTCAGTACCCAAAACTCCTTCACACAGCATTGAATCTCTCCAGAAGTCTCTCTCTCTCTCAGAATGTGTGGTGCAAAAATGTCGCCGACAAAAAAAGGCAGGACGCGGTCGCCTTCAAATAGCGTCCCCCCAGTCCCTTCCCAACTGCAAAACACTCCCCTCAACCTGTCGCTGCTAGCGGCAGGTGGAAAGGCAAGGGGCACCACTCAATATTCGGTCTGGGGTGCTACCAGGGCGTTGCACGCTCGACTGACGTCACGATTTGAGGGCGCAGGAGATCGTGGCGGTAGTGTTTAGCGCTGCCGCAAAATTTCTGGTCAATTTCGCGAGCGGCGCAAACATTGCCGCGCCCGGGCGCTAGTTGCTTTGCGCCCCATTAGCGCCCTCCCGCTAACGGGAGGCGCAAAGCAACCACATTTTTCCTCTTAATCCTTACACATGAATATAGATCTATTACTGATGATTGTAAGATATTAATGGTTATAAGATATCAAAACAAGTATTAAAAAAAAAACTAACATGTAACTCATCACAATCTTACAGTCCATGCCTCTTATCTCAGTCTCTGGAATTCCATTAATTCTTTCAACTTTTCTCAGACTGACTGCTGCTTTGTTCTCAAGGCTTGTTGAAGTCTGCATTTTTAATATTTGGTCAAGCAGGTCTCTTTCTTCCATTTTAAAATCTAACCGGGTCTACCCAAGGCATATTACACTAGCTTAAAAGCATGATTATTCAAGATTCAGCATGCATTGACTAATAGTTACATAATACAAACGTAAACCTACAACTAATAATGCGTATTTCATTTTGTCCATGTTAGCTAGTGGGAATCTGAAATGGAGATTTCTCAGGATTCTTACAAGTGTTTGCCCTGAGTGTACAGCACTGGGGCCCACACACTGCTATTGAACAGGGATTCTGATTGAAGGCCATTGATTGAACATGGGAAGAATCCAGTCTAACCGGTAATATGGGGCTGACACTGTCTGGGAAATACTGACACTCCGACCCTGCAGCTGTCAATCATTGATCTGAGTGGAATAACCCTGTCTGACCAATCTCTTCTCTCCTCTCTAGGGCAAAGGTCACCGATGAGCCTGGATCCAAAGACAGCGAACTGGAACTTGGTTCTGTCTGATGATCTGAGATCTGTAACACTGACTGAACAGAAACTGCCCTACCCACCTCACCCAGAGAGGTTTAAAGACCGGGCCCAAGTCCTCTGCTCCCAGAGCTTCTCCTCAGGATCCCATTCCTGGGATGTGGAGACTGATGGCAATAGCTGGGGAATAGGGATTGTGTGTGGGAGCGTCGAGAGGGAGGGGAGAAAGTCTGTTCTTGAGATCAGCAGTACATCCTGCGGTTTATATTTTATTGCTAGCATTTCTCTCTGGGTCCGGCACAATTCCCAGCGCACTCGCCTCTGACGGTTCGGGTCTGGGAGCAGGATCCGAGTTCAATTGGACTGCGAGGCTGGGACTGTGTCATTTCACCAGGTCACTGACTCACTGAGACATTTACACACATTTCAAACCACATTCACAGAATCCGTGTTTCCAGCATTTCATTGTGGGAACAAATTCCTAAAATTGTTAAATTAAACCTGATATCGGAGACTTGACAACATCACTTCCGGTTTCAGGGAAAATCCAATTACGCCACTTCTGGTTTTGGGCAGGCTGGGGTGGGGTCTCAAACGTGTCACTTTCTTTTTGGGGGTCTCTGATGATGTAATTGAGGTCTCCTCCTCTGATGATGATGTCATGTCCGGGTCTCCTCCTCTGATGATGATGTCATGTCCGGGTCTCCCCCTCTGATGATGTCATGTCCGGGACTCCCCCTCTGATGATGTCATGTCCGGGTCTCCCCCTCTGATGATGTCAGGAGCTCAGTGCCTGCTGCTTTTTAGTATCCGTGGGGTCTTTGTGCTTTTCTTTGTGTGGGTCTGTCTCTAATGCTAAAAACAGCTGCTTTTGGTCAGTTTGCTGCAACTCGTAGTAATTTTACTACTTGAGTTGTATAATTGTAGTGGTTTTAATCTCAGTAGTGAATTGTAGTAGTGACAGGCACGACTGCATTAATCACGGTTAAATTCTTCATATTAACTTGAGGTTTTCATGAAGTTTCTGTGAGCAATGTTCAGTCAGTAAAAGGGATTCAGTCAGACAGTGTTTTCACTGAGAAGGAGAGGCCACAAAACTCTCTCTGTTGGCTCCAGCCTGGAAAAGGCACCTGCCATAGATCTGGAAAATTAGAGAGTCAAGTTATGGGGAGTTATTCTTGTTAAAACTGGAGTTATTGCAGCTAATTGGATGAGATAATACTTTGAAACATACGGATCCTCATGTAGCGAGAGTGAAAGAAAGGGATAAAAAGAGGGCTGTTAGAATAGATACTTCAGAATTCGACAAGGCTTGGCCAGCTGATCCCCTCGAGCTCGAAACCTGTGACCCGGTGAATTCTCCGGTCTTGTACCGTAAGCGTCTCAAGCATATGGGTAATTATTATTAATAATCATCACACATATACAATGATAACTATTAATAATAATCACATACAATGATAACTATTATTACTAATAATCACATATACAATAACTATTAATAATAATCACACATATACAATAACTATTAATAATAATCACATACAATAACTATTATTACTAATAATCACACATATACAATGATAACTATTAATAATAGTTATCATTGTATGTGATAATTATTAATAGTTATCATAGTATATGTGTGATTATTGCTAATAAGTTATTATTGTATATGTGTGATCATTGGTATTCCCCAAGGTCAGTTATGGGTCCATTACTCTTTTTAATTTTAAAAAACAACCTAGTCGTGGGTGTAGTAAGCAGCATTATAAAGAGTGCAGATGATACAAAATTTGGCAACGTAGTAGATAGTGATGAGGATAATTGTAGACTTCAGGATGACGCAGACAGGATGGTGAAATGGCCGATGGAGTTCAATGGGGAGAAGTGTGAAGTGATGCACTTTGGGAGGACTAATATGGAAAGGCAGGATACCATAAACGGCACGATTTTGAAAAGTGTAGATGAGCAGAGAGACCTTGGTGTCCATATACACAAATCCTGAAAGGTGGCAGGGCAAGTTGATAAGTTGGTTAAAAAAGCATATGGGCTACTTGGGTTTATAGAGGCATAGAATATAAAAGCAAAGAGATCATGTTAGAACTTTATAAATCACTGGTTAGGCCTCAGTTGGAGTATTGTGGCTAATTCTGGCACCACACTTCAGGAAAGATGTAAAGGCCTTAGAACAACAACAACTTGTATTTATATAGCGCCTTTAACGTAGTAAAATGTCCCAAGGCACTGCACAGGAGTATTAAAAGACAAAAAATTTGACATCAATCCACATAAGGATAAATTAGGGCAGGTGACCAAAAGCTTGGTCAAAGAGGTAGGCTTTAAGGAGCATCTTAAAGGGGGAAAGAGGGGTAGCGAGGCAGACAGGTTTAGGCAGGGAATTCCAGAGCTTAGGACCTCGGCAACAGAAGGTTGAGCGATTATAATCAGGGATGCTCAAGAGGGCAGAATTAGAGGAGCGCAGATATCTCGGGAGGTTGTGGGGCTGAAGGAGATTACAGAGATAGGAAGGGGCGAGGCCATGGAAGGATTTGAAAACAAGGATGAGAATTTTGAAATCGAGGCGTTACTTAACCGGGAGCCAATGTAGGTCAGCGAGCACACGGGTGATGGGTGATCAGGACTTGGTGAGTTAGGACACAGGCAGCCAAGTTTTGGATGACCTCAAGTTTACATAGGGTGGAATGTGGGCGGCCAGCCAGGAGTGCGTTGGAATAGTCAAGTCTAGAGGTAACAAAGGCATGGATGAGGGTTTCAGCAGTGGATGAGCTGAGGCAAGGGCGGAGACGGGCGATGTTAGAGGTGGAAATAGGCGGTCTTAGTTATGCTGCGGATATGTGGTCGGAAGCTCATTCCAGGGTCAAATATGACACCAAGGTTGCGAACAGTGTGGTTCAGCCTCAGACAGATGTTCGGGAGAGGGATGGAGTCAGTGCCTAGGGAACGGAGTTTGTGGCGGGGACCGAAAACAATGGCTTCGGTTTTCCCAATATTTAATTGGAGAAAATTTTTGTTCATCCAGAGCTGGATGTCAGACAAGCAGTCTGACAATTTAGAGACCGCAGAGGGGTCGAGAGAAGAGGTAGTGAGATAGAGCTGGGTGTCGTCAGCGTAGAAAGGGTACAGAGTAAGTTTACCAGGATGTTACCAGGGATGAGGAACTTCAGTTATGAGGAGAGCTTGGAAAAGTTAGGACTGTTCTCCTTGGAACGGAGGTTAAGAGGTGGCCTAATAGAGGTTTTCAACAATGAGAGGTTTTGATAGAGTAAAGGCTGTTCCCTCTGGCGAGTGGGCCAATAACAAGAGGACGTAGATTTAAAATCATTGGAAAAAGATCTAGAGGGGAGGTGAACACTTTTTTCCACTCAGAGTTGTGGGGATCTAGAATGCTCTACCTGAAGAGGTGGTGGAAGCCGAATCCTTAAATAAATTTCCAAAGGGAGTTGAACAGGTACTTGAGGATGAAGAATTTGCAGGGTTACGGACAGAAAGCAGGGGTGTGGGACTAAGCACAACTGCTCTTTCAAAGAGCCAGCGCAGGCACGACAGGCCAAATGGCCTCCTTTTTTTTTATTCGTTCCTGGGATGTGGGCATCGCAGGCAAGGTCAGCATTTATTGCCCATCCCCAATTGCCCTCGAGAAGGTGGTGGTGAGCTGCCTTCTTGAACCACTGCAGTCCGTATGGTGAAGGTACTCAGTGCTGTTAGGGATTATTGTTTTTTGTAGCGGTTGTGCACAACTGAATTGCTTGCTCGGCCATTTCAGAGGGCAGTTAAGAGTCAACCACTTTGCTGTGGGTCTGGAGTCACATATAAGCCAGATTTCCTTCCCTAAAAGGACATTAGTGAACCAGATGGGATTTTACGACAATCCAATAGTTTTTTTTATATTCCAGATTTATTTGATTAACTGAATTTAAATTCTCCAGCTGCCATGGTGGGATTTGAACTCACGTCTCCGGATCATTAGTCCAGGCCTCTGGATTACTAGTCCAATAACATAACCACTATGTTACCGTTCCCTTACCAATAATGCTACCATTCTGTGCTGAAAGTTTCTATGATTCTATTTTTTTTTTATTCGTTCATGGGATGTGGGTGTCGCTGGCAAGGCCAGAATTTATTGCCCATCCCTAATTGCCCTCGAGAAGGTGGCGGTGAGCCATCTTCTTGAACCGCTGCAGTTCATGTGGTGAAGGTACGCCCACATTGCTGTTAGGGAGGGAGTTCCAGGATTTTGACCTAGCGACAATGAAGGAACGGCGATATACTTCCAAAAATGTGCGGGTTAGGTTGATTTGGCTATGATAAATTGACCCTTAGTGTTAGGGGGGGATTAAATATGTGGGGTTACGGGGATAGGATGGGATATGTTAGGGGAATTAAATATGTGGGGTTACGGGGATAGGGTGGGATATGTGTCGGTGCAGGCTCGATGGGCCGAGATGGCCTCTGTCTGTACTGTGGGGATTCTGTGTGAGAAAGCAGGGACAGGGTACTGGATTTGGATGATCAGCCATGATCGTATTGAATGGTGGAGCAGGCTCGACGGGCCGAATGGCCTACTCCTGCTCCTAGTTTCTATGTTCCAAGTCTATAGACTCTGGAACAGTTCCCATGGATTGGAGGGTAGCTAATGTAACCCCACTATTTAAAAAAGGTGGTAGAGAGAAAACAGGGAATTATAGACCGGTAAGCCTGACATCGGTAGTGGGGAAAATGCTAAAGTCCATTATAAAAGATGTAATAGCAGAGCACTTGGAAAACAGTGACAGGATCGGACAGTCAACATGGATTTACAAAAGGTAAATCATGCTTGACTAATCTACTGGAATTTTTTGAGGATGTAACTGGTAGAATAGATAAGGGAGAACCAGTGGATGTGGTGTATTTGGACTTTCAGAAGGCTTTCGATAAGGTCCCGCATAAGAGATTAGCGTGCAAAGTTAAAGCACATGGGATTGGGGGTAAGGTACTGACTTGGATAGAGAATTGGTTGGCAGACAGGAAGCAAAGAGTTGGAATAAACGGGTCTTTTTCCGAGTGGCAGGCAGTGACTAGTGGGGTACCGCAGGGATCAGTGCTAGGACCCCAGCTATTCACAATATATATTAATGATCTAGACGAGGGAACTAGATGTAATATCTCCAAGTTTGCAGACGACACAAAGCCGAGTGGGCGTGTGTGCGGTGAGGAGGATGCAGAGAAACTCCAGTATGATTTGGACAGGTTGGGTGATTGGGCAGATGCATGGCAGATGCAGTATAATGTGGATAAATGCGAGGTTATCCACTTTGGTGGCAAAAACAGGAAGACAGATTACCTGAACGGCAATAGATTGGGAAAAGGGGAAGTGCAACGAGACCTGGGTGTCCTTGTGCACCAGTCGCTGAACGTAAGCATGAAGGTGCAGCAGGCGGTTAAGAAGGCAAATGGTATGTTGGCCTTCATAGTGAGATGATTCGAGTACAGGAGCAAGGATGTCTTGCTGCAGTTGTACAGGGCCTTGGTGAGACCACACCTTGAGTATTGTGTGCAGTTTTGGTCACCTTATCTGAGGAAGGATGTTCTTGCCATGGAGGGAGTGCAGCGAAGGTTCACCAGACTGATACCTGGGATGGCAGGAATGACATATGAAGAGAGATTGGGTCGATTAGGCTTATATTCGCTAGAGTTTAGAAGAATGAGAGGGGATCTCATTGAAACTTATAAAATTCTAACAGGACTAGACAGACTAGATGCAGGAAGGATGTTCCCAATGGTCGGAGAGTCCAGAACCAGGGGTCACAGTCTAAGGATAAGGGGTAAGCCATTTAGGACTGAGATGAGGAGGAATTTCTTCACCCAGAGAGTGGTGAACCTGTGGAATTCTCTACCACAGAAAGCAGTTGAGGCCAATTCATTAAATATATTCAAGAAGGAGTTAGATATATTTCTTAAGGCTAAAGGGATCAAGGGATATGGGGAGAAAGCAGGGACAGGGTACTGAGTTTGGATGATCAGCCATGATCTCATTAAATGGCAGAACAGGCTCGAGGGGCCGAGTGGCCTACTCCTGCTCCTACCTTCTATGTTTCTATGCAAGTCAGGCTGTAAAGTGCTTCGAGATGTCCGGTGGTCCTGAAAGGCGCAACAGATATGCAAGTCTTTCTTTTAATGGGCAGCAGTGCATTTGGGCCGTCCTCCCAAGGGGGCTCCAGAACAGTCCTATTTCCCGTGCCCATGTGAAACGTGTTGGGAGACTCTGTCAGCAAACCTGAAGCCATTGCGCAATCTGTAGATTCACATTCAGACCCGTCAGCAACACCTCCAGCTCCCTGGGGAAGTTTGAACAGCCCTTCTGAAGCGAAACGCCCCGCAAGCTGCAGTTGCTCTGCCCCGGAGTCACATTTCTCGGCCTACCGTTGCCCGGTGTGTGGAGGGAGTGAAAGCTCACTGGCCCGGCCCGGAGGCCGCGCTCCCAGCACTGCTCGCAATGACTTCTTTCTGCACAGATGCCATCCCAGGTTAGGCCGAAACCAGCGCCCCTCTCTGGTCCGCTTCTGGAATGATGCCCACACCCAGTCCACATTAAACCCCGACTACACAGGCCCCGGACTGGCAGCTCCGCCCGGCCGGCCTGCTGCCCCCGCTCGGAGCGGGACACCAGGGCAGGTGAAGACCCCGGACCGGCCCACTTCACTGCTCCTCCCTTCACCATCAGACAAACCTCATTTCAAACGGCCTTAACTGAAAGTGGCAGAGAGCGCCGCTGTGATTGGAGGAGCTGCGAAAATGGGAGAGCGCCGCTGTAATTGGAGGAGAAGCGAGACTGGGAGAGAGCTCCGCTGTGATTGGAGGAGCTGCGATCGTGGCAGAGAAAGCCGCTGTGATTGGAAAGGCTGCGAGCGTGGCAGAGAGCGACGCTGTGATTAGAGAATCTGCGGTGGTGGGAGAGAGCGCCGCTGTGATTGGAGGATCTGGGAGCGTGGGAGAGAGCGCCGCTGTGATTGCAGGAGCAGCGAGATGGGAGAGAGCTCCACTGTGATTGAAGGAGCAGCGAACGTGGCAGAGAGAACTACTGTGATTGGAGGAGCGGCAAACTTGGCAGAGAGCGCCGCTGTGATTGGAGGAGCATCGAGCGTGGCAGAGAGCGCCGCTGTGATTGGAGGAGCAGCGAGCGTGGCAGAGAGCATTGGAGGAGCAGCGAGTGTGGCAGAGAGCGCCGCTGTGATTGGAGAAGCAGCGAGCGTGGCAGAGAGCGCCGCTGTGATTGGAGAAGCAGCGAGCGTGGGCGAGAGCTCCGCTGTGATTGGAGGAGCAGCGGGCGGGCGGAGGGAGCCGAAACTGAAGCTCACAGAAGCAGTGGGCAAGGCCCATCCTGGCCACGTAAACACACACTCTGGACTGAAGGTTAAGGAGTTAGTTCAGCAGCCCAGAGTGCTGGAGCACATGGATCACCTTCAGTATTACAGAGAATCACACAGTTACAGCACAGAAACTGGCCATTCGGCCCAACAGCTCTGTGCCCGCCTCCTTCTCCCCCTCACCCATCAACATCGCCTGTTACTTTCTCCCTCATGTACTTATCTCAATTCCCCTTAAATGCATGTTTGTTATTCGCCTCTACCACTCCATGTGGCAGCAAGTTCCACATTCACAAAGAAGTTGGATAATGAAAGGGGTAGTCACACCATCTGCTCTACACGTTCACTATTTTAACACACGAGAATATTTCTGGTAGGCCAGAGGAGCAGGAGAAGCTGAGGTAACCACTTAGCCTGATTAATCGGCAGTAATGTCGGTGGATTAACAGCGGGTATAAGGAGGTGGTGATCAATGGATTTAGTCTCAATGAGCATCTAATGCTTGCTGATGGACAGCTTTATAAAGGGGATTGGGTTATTGATCATGTGGAGCCTGGCCAATGAACACCAGCCTTCAGTATTGACTGAACCACATGTAACAGCCTGGAAACCACAGGTTAATTGAAGCTGTCTGGGTTAATGGATAAAAAACAAGATTATGTGAGTTTTATTTCACTGGCAAGAAATAGCCGAGCGCACTGGATACAGCAAAGGCTATGAGCCCCGACAACATCCCGGCTGTCGTGCTGAAGCCGCGACCTCTTCCACCTAGAAGAACAAGGACAGCAGGCGCTTGGGAACACCACCAGCTCCAGGTTCCCTTCCAAGTCACACACCATCCTGACTTGGAACTATATCACCATTCCTTCATCGACTCTGGGTCAAAATCCTGGAACTCTCTCCCTAACAGCACTGTGGGAGCACCTTCACCACATGGACCTTCAACTTCATGGTTCAAGAAGGCGGCTCACCACCACCTTCTCAAGGGCAATTAGGGATGGGCAATAAATGCTGGCCTTGCCAGCTACGCCCACATCCTGTGAATGAATAAAAAGAAGAGGTGGAATGGACCGTGTGAGGAGAGAGAAAAAAAAGAATGGGACGTGTAAGGAGAGAGGGAATGGGACGTGCGAGGAGAGAGAGAATGGGACGTGTGAGGAGAGAGAGAATGGGACGTGTGAGGAGAGAGAGAATGGGACGTGTGAGGAAGAGAGAATGGGACGTGTGAGGAGAGAGAGAATGGGACGTGTAAGGAGAGAGGAATGGGACGTGCGAGGAGAGAGAGAATGGGACGTGTGAGGAGAGAGAGAATGGGACGTGTGAGGAGAGAGAGAATAGGACGTGTGAGGAGAGAGAGAATAGGACGTGTGAGGAGAGAGAGAATGGGACGTGTGAGGAGAGAGAGAGAATGGGACGTGTGAGGAGAGAGAATGGGACGTGTGAGGAGAGAGAATGGGACGTGTGAGGAGAGAATGGGACGTGTGAGGAGAGAGAGAATGGGACGTTAGAGGAGAGAGAGAATGGGACGTTGGAGGAGAGAGAGAATGGGACGTGTGATGACAGAATGGGACGTGTGAGGAGAGAGAGAATGGGACGTGCGAGGAGAGAGAGAGAATGGGACGTGCGAGGAGAGAGAGAATGGGACGTGCGAGGAGAGAGAGAATGGGACGTGTGAGGAGAGAGAATGGGACATGTGAGGAGAGAGAATGGGACGTGTGAGGAGAGAGAGAGAATGGGACGTGTGAGGATAGAGAGAATGGGACGTGTGAGGAGAGAGAGAGAGAATGGGACGTGTGTGGAGAGAGAGAATGGGACGTGTGAGGATAGAGAGAATGGGACGTGTGAGGAGAGAGAGAATGGGACGTGTGAGGAGAGAGAGAGAATGGGACGTGTGAGGAGAGAGAGAATGGGACGTGTGAGGAGAGAGAGAATGGGACGTGTGAGGAGAGAGAGAATGGGACGTGTGAGGAGAGAGAGAATGGGACGTGTGAGGAGAGAGAGAATGGGACGTGTGAGGAGAGAGAGAATGGGATGTGTGAGGAGAGAGGGAATGGGACGTGTGAGGAGAGAGGGAGAGATTGGGACGTGTGAGGAGAGAGAATGGGACGTGCGAGGAGAGAGAGAGAGAATGGGACGTGCGAGGAGAGAGAATGGGACATGTGAGGAGAGAGAATGGGACGTGCGAGGAGAGAGAGAGAGAATGGGACGTGTGAGGAGAGAGAATGGGACGTGCGAGGAGAGAGAATGGGACGTGCGAGGAGAGAGAGAATGGGACGTGCGAGGAGAGAGAGAATGGGACGTGCGAGGAGAGAGAGAGAATGGGACGTGCGAGGAGAGAGAGAATAAGACGTGTGAGGAGAGAGAGAGAATGGGACGTGTGAGGAGAGAGAATGGGACGTGTGAGGAGAGAATGGGACGTGTGAGGAGAGAGAATGGGACGTGTGAGGAGAGAGAATGGGTTGTGTGAGGAGAGAGAGAGAATGGGATGTGTGAGGAGAGAGAGAGAATGGGACGTGTGAGGAGTTAGAGAATGGGACGTGTGAGGAGAGAGAGAATGGGACGTGTGAGGAGAGAGAGAGAATGGGACGTGTGGAGAGAGAGAATGGGACGTGTGAGGAGAGAGAGAGAATGGGACGTGTGAGGAGTTAGAGAATGGGACGTGTGAGGAGAGAGAGAATGGGACGTGTGAGGAGAGAGAGAGAATGGGACGTGTGAGGAGAGAGAGAATGGGACGTGTGAGGAGAGAGAGAATGGGATGTGTGAGGAGAGAGAGAGAATGGGACGTGTGAGGAGAGAGAGAATGGGACGTGTGAGGAGAGAGAGAGAACGGGACGTGTGAGGAGAGAGAGAGAAGGGGACGTATGAGGAGAGAGAGAGAATGGGATGTGTGAGGAGAGAGAGAGAATGGGATGTGTGAGGAGAGAGAGAGAATGGGATGTGTGAGGAGAGAGAGAGAATGGGATGTGTGAGGAGAGGGAGAGAATGGGACGTGTGAGGAGAGAGAGAGAATGGGACGTGTGAGGAGAGAGAACGGGACGTGTGAGGAGAGAAGAGAGAATGGGACGTGTGAGGAGAGAGAGAGAGAATGGGACGTGTGAGGAGAGAGAGAGAGAATGGGACGTGTGAGGAGAGAGAGAACGGGACGTGTGAGGAGAGAGAGAGAGAATGGGACGTGTGAGGAGAGAGAGAGAATGGGACGTGTGAGGAGAGAGAGAGAATGGGACGTGTGAGGAGAGAGAGAATGGACGTGTGAGGAGAGAGAGAATGGGACGTGTGAGGAGAGAGAGAGAATGGGACGTGTGAGGAGAGAGAGAGTGGGACGTGTGAGGAGAGAGAGAATGGGACGTGTGAGGAGAGAGAGAGAATGGGACGTGTGAGGAGAGAATGGGAAGTGTGAGGAGAGAGAATGGGACGTGTGAGGAGAGAGAATGGGACATGAGGAGAGAGAATGGGACGTGTGAGGAGAGAGAGAGAATGGGACGTGTGAGGAGAGAGAGAATGGGACGTGTGAGGAGAGAGAGAATGGGACGTGTGAGGAGAGAGAGAATGGGACGTGTGAGGAGAGAGAGAATGGGACATGTGAGGAGAGAGAGAGAATGGGACGTGTGAGGAGAGAGAGAGTGGGACGTGTGAGGAGAGAGAGAATGGGACGTGTGAGGAGAGAGAGAGAGAATGGGACGTGTGAGGAGAGAATGGGAAGTGTGAGGAGAGAGAGAGAATGGGACGTGTGAGGAGAGAGAGAGAATGGGACGTGTGAGGAGAGAGAGAGAATGGGACGTGTGAGGAGAGAGAGAGAATGGGACGTGTGAGGAGAGAGAATGGGACATGAGGAGAGAGAGAATGGGACGTGTGAGGAGAGAGAGAATGGGACGTGTGAGGAGAGAGAGAATGGGACGTGTGAGGAGAGAGAGAATGGGACGTGTGAGAGAGAGAGAGAATGGGACGTGTGAGGAGAGAGAGAGAATGGGACGTGTGAGGAGAGAGAGAGAATGGGACGTGTGAGGAGAGAGAGAATGGGACGTGTGAGGAGAGAGAGAGAATGGACGTGTGAGGAGAGAGAGAGAATGGGACGTGTGAGGAGAGAGAGAATGGGACGTGTGAGGAGAGAGAGAGAATGGGACGTGTGAGAGAGAGAGAGAATGGGACATGTGAGGAGAGAGAGAATGGGACGTGTGAGGAGGAGAGAGAGAGAATGGGACGTGTGAGGAGAGAGAGAGAATGGGACGTGTGAGGAGAGAGAGAATGGGACGTGTGAGGAGAGAGAATGGGACGTGTGAGGAGAGAGAGATGGGACGTGTGAGGAGAGAGAGAATGGGACGTGTGAGGAGAGAGAGAATGGGACGTGTGAGGAGAGAGAGAGAATGGGACGTGTGAGGAGAGAGAAAGGGACGTGTGAGGAGAGAGAGAATGGGACGTGTGAGGAAGAGAGAGAATGGGACGTGTGAGGAAGAGAGAGAATGGGATGTGTGAGGAGAGAGAGAATGGGATGTGTGAGGAGAGAGAGAGAATGGGACGTGTGAGGAGAGGAGAGAATGGGACGTGTGAGGAGAGGAGAGAATGGGACGTGTGAGGAGAGAGAGAGAATGGGACGTGTGAGGAGAGAGAGAATGGGACGTGTGAGGAGAGAGAGAGAATGGGACGTGTGAGGAGAGAGAGAGAATGGGACGTGTGAGGAGAGAGAGAGAATGGGACGTGTGAGGAGAGAGAGAGAATGGGACGTGTGAGGAGAGAGAGAGAACGGGACGTGTGAGGAGAGAGAGAGAATGGGACGTGTGAGGAGAGAGAGAGAATGGGACGTGTGAGGAGAGAGAATGGGACGTGTGAGGAGAGAGAGAATGGGACGTGTGAGGAGAGAGAGAATGGGACGTGTGAGGAGAGAGAGAATGGGACGTGTGAGGAGAGAGAGAGAATGGGACGTGTGAGGAGAGAGAGAGAATGGGACGTGTGAGGAGAGAGAGAGTGGGACGTGTGAGGAGAGAGAGAATGGGACGTGTGAGGAGAGAGAGAGAGAATGGGACGTGTGAGGAGAGAGAATGGGACGTGTGAGGAGAGAGAGAATGGGACGTGTGAGGAGAGAGAGAGAATGGGACGTGTGAGGAGAGAGAGAATGGGACGTGTGAGGAGAGAGTGAGAATGGGACGTGTGAGGAGAGAGAATGGGACGTGTGAGGAGAGAGAGAGAATGGGACGTGTGAGGAGAGAGAGAGAATGGGACGTGTGAGGAGAGAGAGAATGGGACGTGTGAGGAGAGAGAGAATGGGACGTGTGAGGAGAGAGAGAATGGGACGTGTGAGGAGAGAGAGAATGGGACGTGTGAGGAGAGAGAGAGAATGGGACGTGTGAGGAGAGAGAGAGAATGGGACGTGTGAGGAGAGAATGGGACGTGTGAGGAGAGAGAGAGAATGGGACGTGTGAGGAGAGAGAGAGAATGGGACGTGTGAGGAGAGAGAGAGAATGGGACGTGTGAGGAGAGAGAGAGATGGGACGTGTGAGGAGAGAGAGAATGGGACGTGTGAGGAGAGAGAGAGAATGGGACGTGTGAGGAGAGAGAGAGAATGGGACGTGTGAGGAGAGAGAGAATGGGACGTGTGAGGAGAGAGAGAGAATGGACGTGTGAGGAGAGAGAGAATGGGACGTGTGAGGAGAGAGAGAATGGGACGTGTGAGGAGAGAGAGAGAATGGGACGTGTGAGGAGAGAGAGAATGGGACGTGTGAGGAGAGAGAGAGAATGGGACGTGTGAGGAGAGAGAGAGAATGGGACGTGTGAGGAGAGAGAGAGAATGGGACGTGTGAGGAGAGAGAGAATGGGACGTGTGAGGAGAGAGAGAGAATGGGACGTGTGAGGAGAGAGAGAATGGGACGTGTGAGGAGAGAGAGAGAATGGGACGTGTGAGGAGAGAGAGAGAATGGGACGTGTGAGGAGAGAGAATGGGACGTGTGAGGAGAGAGAGAATGGGACGTGTGAGGAGAGAGAGAGAATGGGACGTGTGAGGAGAGAGAGAGAATGGGACGTGTGAGGAGAGAGAGAGAATGGGACGTGTGAGGAGAGAGAGAGAATGGGACGTGTGAGGAGAGAGAGAGAATGGGACGTGTGAGGAGAGAGAGAGAATGGGACGTGTGAGGAGAGAGAGAGAATGGGACGTGTGAGGAGAGAGAGAGAATGGGACGTGTGAGGAGAGAGAGAGAATGGGACGTGTGAGGAGAGAGAGAGAATGGGACGTGTGAGGAGAGAGAGAATGGGACGTGTGAGGAGAGAGAGAATGGGACGTGTGAGGAGAGAGAGAATGGGACGTGTGAGGAGAGAGAGAGAATGGGACGTGTGAGGAGAGAGAGAATGGGACGTGTGAGGAGAGAGAGAATGGGACGTGTGAGGAGAGAGAGAGAATGGGACGTGTGAGGAGAGAGAGAATGGGACGTGTGAGGAGAGAGAATGGGACGTGTGAGGAGAGAGAATGGGACGTGTGAGGAGAGAGAGAGAATGGGACGTGTGAGGAGAGAGAGAATGGGACGTGTGAGAGAGAGAGAATGGGACGTGTGAGGAGAGAGAGAATGGGACGTGTGAGGAGAGAGAGAGAATGGGACGTGTGAGGAGAGAGAGAGAATGGGACGTGTGAGGAGAGAGAGAGAATGGGACGTGTGAGGAGAGAGAGAATGGGGCGTGTGAGAGAGAGAATGGGACGTGTGAGGAGAGAGAGAGAATGGGACGTGTGAGGAGAGAGAGAGAATGGGACGTGTGAGGAGAGAGAGAGAATGGGACGTGTGAGGAGAGAGAGAATGGGACGTGTGAGGAGAGAGAGAGAATGGGACGTGTGAGGAGAGAGAGAGAATGGGACGTGTGAGGAGAGAGAGAATGGGACGTGTGAGGAGAGAGAGAATGGGACGTGTGAGGAGAGAGAGAGAATGGGACGTGTGAGGAGAGAGAGAGAATGGGACGTGTGAGGAGAGAGAGAGAATGGGACGTGTGAGGAGAGAGAGAGAATGGGACGTGTGAGGAGAGAGAGAATGGGACGTGTGAGGAGAGAGAGAACCGACTTCCCCAACAATTTCCAACCCAAGTCAAAAGGCTATGACCAATTCCATGCGCTCTAATTTTTGCCAATAACCATTTCTGTGGAGCCTGATCGAATTCCTGCTGAAAGTCTATATGAATAACACCCACAGACATCCCCTTATCTACCTTATTAGTGACCTTATCAAAAAAATTCAACTAGGTTAATCAGACATGGCTTTCCTTTAACAAAGCCTTGCTGACTGTCTCTGATCAGCTCATGTTAGCTCAAGTGCTCAGTCACTCTGTAATGTAATGACCAATTCTAATAGCTACCCCACAACTGACATTATACTGGCAGACCTGCAGTTACCTGGTTTCTCTCTCCACCCTTCTTACATAATGGAGTGACATTAATCATTTTTTGGTCCAATGGCACAATTTCCAAATCAACAGCTTTGAAAGATTACTAGCGTTTCTGCAATTTCCTCACCTACTTTTAATACACTGGTCGAAATACAATGGGATGTGGGCATCACTGGCAAGGCCAGCATTTATTGCTCATCCCGAGTTGCCCTTGAGAAGGTGGTGGTGAGCCACCTTCTTGAACCACTGCAGTCCGTGTGGTGAAGGTACTCCCACAGTGCTGTTAGGGAGGGAGTTCCAGGATTTTGACCCAGCGACGATGAAGGATCGGCGATATACTTCCAAGTCAGGATGGTGTGTGACTTGGAGAGGAACTTGGAGGTGATTGTGTTCCCATGCGCCTGCTGCCCTTCTCCTTCTAGGTGGTAGAGGTCGCGGGTTTGGGAGGTGATGCCAAAGACTCAGCAAAGATCCCGGCAGACTGGAAAACTGCTAATGTAACACCCTTATTTAAAAAGGGCAGTAGACAGAAGACTGGAAACTATAGACCGGTTAGCCTAACATCTGTGGTAGGTAAAATTTTGGAGTCCATTATTAAGGAGACAGTAACGGGACATTTGGATAATCATAATTTAATAGGACAAAGTCAGCATGGTTTTATGAAGGGGAAGTCATGTTTGACAAATTTGCTGGAGTTCTTTGAGGAAGTAACACACAGGGTGGATAAAGGGGAACCAGTGGATGTGGTGTATTTAGACTTCCAAAAGGCATTTGACAAGGTGCCACACAAAAGATTATTGCTTAAGATAAAAAATCACGGGATTGGGGGTAATATTCTGGCATGGATAGAGGATTGGCTATCTAACAGAAGGCAGAGAGTTGGGATAAATGGTTCATTCTCAGACTGGCAATCAGTAACTAGTGGTGTTCCGCAGGGGTCAGTGCTGGGTCCCCAACTCTTTACAATCTATATTAACGATTTGGAGGAGGGGACCGACTGTAACATATCAAAGTTTGCAGATGATACTAAGATGGGAGGGAAAGTAGTGAGTGAGGAGGACATAAAAAATCTGCAAGGGGACATAGACAGGCTAAGTAAGTGGGCAGAGATTTGGCAGATGGAATACAATACTGGAAAGTGTGAGGTTATGCATTTTGGCAGGAAAAATAGTAGAGCAAGTTATTATCTAAATGGCAAGAAACTGGAAAGTACTGAAGTACAAAGGGATCTGGGGGTCCTGGTGCACAAAACTCAAAAGGTTAGTATGCAGGTGCAGCAAGTGATTAAGAAGGCCAATGGAATGTTGGCTTTCATTGCTAAGGGGATAGAATATAAAAATAGGGAGGTATTGCTTCAGTTGTACAAGGTATTGGTGAGACCGCACCTGGAATACTGCATACAGTTTTGGTGTCCATACTTAAGAAAAGACATACTTGCTCTCGAGTCAGTACAAAGAAGGTTCACTCGGTTAATCCCGGGGATGAGGGGATGGACATATGAGGAGAGGTTGGGTAGATTGGGACTCTACTCATTGGAGTTCAGAAGAATGAGAGGCGATCTTATTGAAACATATAAGATTGTGAAGGGGTTGGATCGGGTGGATGCGGGGAGGATGTTCCCGATGACGGGTGAAACTAGAACTAGGGGGCATAGTCTTAGAATAAGGGGCTGCTCTTTCAAAACTGAGATGAGAAGGAACTATTTCACTCAGAGGGTGGTAGGTCCATGCTGCCCCAAAAGGCTGTAGAAGCTACATCATTACATAAATTTAAAACAGAAATAGACAGTTTCCTAGAAGTAAAGGGAATTAAGGGTTACGGGGAGCGGGCAGGAATTTGGACATGAGTCTAGGTTCGGATCGGTCATGGCCCAATGGGTAGCGTAGCGGGCCCAGGGGCCGTGTAGCCTGATTCTGCTCCTATTTCGTGTGTCCAATTCTGTTAGGTTCAGGAGATGGTTCTGTGATAGTAGATTGGCGGTTAGGATCAGATCAGCCATGATCTTATTGAATGGCGGAGCAGGCTCGAGGGGCCAATTGGCCTACTCCTGCTCCTATTTCTTATGTTCTTATGTTCTTATGTTCTAAGTCTTGGCGAGTTGCTGCAGTGCATCTTGTAGATGGTAAATACTGCAGCCACGGTGCACCGGTGGTGGAGGGAGTGCATGTTTAAGGTGGTGCATGTTTAAGGTGGTGGATGGGGTGCCAATCAAGCAGGCTGCTTTGTCCTGGATGGTGTCGAGCTTCTTGAGTGTTGTTGGCGATGCACTTATCCAGGCAAGTGGAGAGTATTCCATCACATTCCTTACTTGTGCCTTGTAGATGGTGGAAAGGCTTTGGGGAGTCAGGATGTCAGACACTCACCACAGAATACCTAGCCTCTGACCTGCTCTTCTTGTAACAGTATTTATGTGGCTGGTCCAGTTAAGTTTCTGATCAATGGTGATCCCCAGGATATTGATGGTGGGGGATTCGGCGATGGTAATGCCGTTGAATGTCAAGGAGCGGTGGTTAGACTCTCACCCGGCACTTGTGTGGCGCGAATGTTACCTGCCACTTATCAGCCCAAGCCTGAATGTTGTGGCATGCGGTCATGAGGAGTTGCGAATGGCACTGAACACTGTGCAGTCATCAGCGAACATCCCTATTTCTGACATTGTGTTGGAGGGAAGGTCATTGATGAAGCAGCTGAAGATGGTTGGGCCTAGGACACTGCCCTGAGGAACTCCTGCAGCGATGTCCTGGGGGCTGTGATGATTGACCTCCAACCACCACAACCATCTTCCTTCCCGACTGTATACCACTGTGGCGCCACCCCTGGTGGGTCTGGTGGGACATACCCAGGGATGGTGATGGAGGATTTTGGGACATTGGCTGAAAGGTATGATTCTGTGATTATGACTATGTCAGGCTGTTGCTTGACTAGTCTGTGGGACAGCTCTCCCAATTTTGGCACAAGTCCCCAGATGTTGGTGAGGAGGACTTTGCAGGGTCGACTGGGCTGGGTGTGCCGTTGTCGTGTCTATAGCCGGTGCCAAGGTCGAAGCCGGGTGGTCCGTCCGGTTTTATTCTTATTGTTTTTCGTAGCTTGTTACAACTGAGGGCAGTTAAGAGTTAAAAGTCAACCACATTGCTGTGGGTCTGGATTCACATATAGGCCAGTCCAGGTAAGGACGGCAGATTTCCTTCCCTAAAGAACAATAGTGAACCAGATGGGTTGTTACGACAATCCGATAGTTTCATGGTCACCATTACTGATACTAACTTTTCATTCCAGATTTATTTAATTAACTGAATTTAAATTCCCCAGCTGCTGTGGTGGGATTTGAACTCACGTCTCTGGATCATTAGTCCAGGACTCTGGATTACTAGCCCAGTGACAAATACTTGAATCAAGCAGGCCAAGAATGAAATGTGAAAACCGTCTAATTTACACTTCCGAGATGTTGTCTTCGCAAATAGGCTCAAACAAAAAAGTTTATTGTGTATGTATGTGTGATGGTGCAGATGTGTGCATCTGTGTGTGTGAGTGTGTATGAAATCAGTGTGTTTTTGTTTCTTTATACAGTATATGCTTCCCTTTCCTGGTGAATCGAATAACTAGGGCAGTAGATAGGGCTTTAAACTAATGAAGGCGGGGTGGGAGGATTCAGGAAAGGGTAAGTTCAAAAGCAGTAAAAGAAATGTCAAGGCTTTAGAGCAGAGTAGTGATCTGGGTAAAGATATGCAGAGTGGGTCAGGAAGGGACAGAAAGATTAATAAAGGTAATAGGGCATTAGTGAGTAAAGTGACATCAGGGAAAATAGAAAAAAGTTAAAGCTAAAGGTACTATATCTGAATGCACGAAGCATTCACAACAAAATAGATGAATTAATAGCGCAGATAGAAATAAATGGGTTTGATTTGATAGCCATTACAGAGACGTGGTTGTAGAGTGACCAAGGTTGGGAACTAAATATTTTGTCTGTCTTCACGGAAGAAGATGCAAAAAACCTCCCGGAAATAGTGGAGAACCAAGGATCTAGCGAGAATGAGGAACTGAAAGAAATTAGTATTAGTAAAAAGATAGTACTGGAGAAATTAATGAGACTGAAAGCCGATAAATCTCTTGGACCTGATGGCCTACACCCTAGGGTTTTAAAAGAGGTGGCTATAGAGATAGTGGATACATTGGTTGTCATCTTCCAAAATTCCATAGATTGTAGAACGGTTCCCACAGATTGGAAGGTAGCAAATGAAGCCCACTATTTAAGAAAGGAGGGAGAGAGAAAACCAGGAACTACAGACCAGTTAGCCTGACATCAGTAGTAGGGAAAATGCTACAATCAATTATTAAGGACGTGGTAACAGGGCACTTAGAAAATAATAATAGGATTGGGCAAAGTCAATACGGATTTATGAAAGGGAAATCATGTTTGACAAATCTGTTGGAGTTTTTTGAGGTTGTAACTAGCAGAATAGATAAGGGGGAACCAGTGGATGTGGTGTATTTGGATTTTCAGAAGGCATTCGATAAGGTGCCACACAAGAGGTTATTAAACAAAATTAGGGCTCATGGGATTGGAGGTAATATACTAGCATGGATTGAGGATTGATTCACGGGCAGAAAACAGAGAGTAGGAACAAACAGTTCATTTTCGGTTTGGCAGGCTAGTGGGGTACCTCAAGGATCAGTGCTTGGGCCTCAACTATTCACAATCGAGATCAATGATTTGGATGAGGGAACCAAATACAATATATCCAAGTTTGCTGATGATACAAAGCTAGGTGGGAATGTAAGTTGTGAGGAGGATGCAAAGAGTCCTCAAGGGGATATAGTCAGGCTAAGTGAGTGGGCAAGAACATGGCAAATGGAATATAATGTGGAGAAATGTGAAGTTATCCACTTTGGTAGGAAAAATAGAGAATTTTTAATAGAGTATTTTTTAAATGGTGAGAGATTGGGAAATGTTGGTGTTCAGAGCAACCTGGGTGTCCTTGTACACGAATCACTGAAAGTTAACATGCAGGTACAACAAGCAATTAGGAAAGCAAATGGTATGTTGGCCTTTATTACAAGAGGATTTGAGTATAAGAGTAAAGACATCTTACTACAATTATATAGGGCACTGGTGAGACCACACCTGGAGTATTGGTCTCCTTACCGAAGGAAGGATATACTTGCCATAGAGGGAGTGCAACAAAGGTTCACCAGACTGGTTCCTGGGATGGGGGGATTGTCCTATGAGGAGAGATTGAGTAGACTAGGCCTATATTCTCTAGAGTTTAGAAGAATGAGAGGTAATTTCATTGAAACATACAATTTTTTTTACAGGGCTTGACAAAGTAGATTCAGGGAGGATGTTTCCCCTGGCTCAGGAGTCTAGAACCAGGGGTCACAGTCTCAGAATAAGGGGTCGGCCATTTAGGACTGAGATGAGGAGAAATTTCTTCACTCAGAGGGTGGTGAATCTTTGGAATTCTCCACCCCAGAGGGCTGTGGAGTCTCAGTCGTTGAGTATATTGAAGACAGAGATCGATAGATTTTTGGATATTAGGGGAATCAAGGGATATGGGGATAGTGCAGGAAAGTGGAGATGAGGTAGAAGATCAGCCATTATCTTATTGAATGGTGGAACAGGCTCAAGGGGCTGAATGGCCTACTCCTGCTCCTATTTCTTATGTTCCCTTCTATTGCTGGTATTTTATCCTCTTCCTCTATTTTGAAAACAGATGCACAGTATTTGTTTATTAAATCTGCAATTACCATTTTATCTATTACCGTATCACCTGCATCTGTCTTTAATGGCCCCACATTTCACTTAGCCACTCTCTTACTCTTAATATCTTTATAAAAATGAGAGTGATGAGAGGGTGAGGTAAGGATGAAGAGGAAGGGCAAGTGAGAGAAAGACAAACAGAAAGAGAAGGGGAGAGAGAGAAAGGGAGAGAGGAGAAGAAATGGTGGGCGGGAGGGTGGGAGACAAGGAAAGGGAGAGCGCAAGATAGACTGGGAAAAAGAGGAGGAGAGTGAACATGGGAGAGAGAGAGGGAATGGCCGAGACGGAGGTCGGAATTTTGCCTACCTTGGCGGGCTCGCTGTAGGCAGTGTCCGTGGTGGGTCGCGACCCCGCTGCTGGCTCCATCCCGCTGTTGAAAATGAACTTACCTCAATGGGTCCTATTAAGCCCGCCCAGCGCATTACCCGGCCCAGTTAGATGGAGCGGGTCTGGTGACGTCATTCATGACGCATTTGTAGCCAGGATCTTTAAAGGGGCCATGGCCACATTAGATTTGAAGTTTAATGTAACATAGTGCTGTCAGTGCACTACAGTATTGGAGTGCTGCAAACACTGACAATCACTGCATAGAGGCAGAGGGCTGCACCCAGTTTCTCCGATGACTCCCTCCATATGCTTATGGAGGGAGTCAGAGCACACAGGCAGGTCCTCTTTCCTTCCAATGGGCGGAAGAGACCTCCCCAGGAGACCAAGACAGCCTGGTTGCAGATTGCAGAGGAGGTCACAAGCAGGGATGTGGTCAGGAGGACCTGGGTGCAGTGCTGCAAACGTTTCAATTATCTCATTAGATCAGGAAACGTTAGTACAAAGCCACACTCAACCTCATCCTGCTGTGCCTCTCATCACATCCCCATCACTCTGCCTTCCCTACCCTACTCCTGCACATCCTTACTCACACCAACTTACCTTGCACCTCCACCGATTCTCTCTATCTACATTATCACTTCCCCATCTCACTAGCCACCCCTCACACGCACCCTCATCCTAGTGCAATTATACCAACTAACAACACACAAGGGTAGCAATTTGGGTGTTTTATCCAATGTTCATATAAAGTTTCTATTAATGTGGTGTCAAACATTGAAATCTTTATTCTTTATTCTTCACGGTAGAAGACACTAAAGCATCCCAATAATGGATAATCAAGGGGCTATTGGGGTGGGGGGGGGGGGACTTAAAACAATCACTATCACTAGAGAGAAAGTACTAGGCAAACCAATGGAACTAATGGTGGATAAGTCGCCTGGACCCGATGGCCTGCATCCTGGAGTCTTAAAAGAGGTGGCTGCAGAGATAGTGGATGCATTGGTTGTAATCTACCAAAATTCCCTGGATTCTGGAGAGGTCCCAGCGGACTAGAAAACCACAAATGGAGCGCCCCTATTTAAGAAAGGAAGGAGACAGAAACCAGGCAACTATCGATCAGTTAGCCTAACATCTGTCATTAGGAAAATGCTGGAGTCCATCATTAAGGAAGTGGTAGCAGGACATTTAGAAAATCATAATATAGTCAAGCAGAGTCAGTATAGTTTTAAGAATGGGAAATCATGTTTGACAAATTTGCTGGAGTTCTTTGAGGATGTAACAAGCAGGGTGGATAAAGGGGTGCCAGTAGATGTCGTGTATTTGGATTTCCAGAAGGCATTTGATAAGGTGCCACATAAAAGATTACTACACAAGATAAGAGCTCATGGGGTTGGGGGTAAGATATATGCATGAATAGAGGATTGGCTAACTAACAGAAAGTCGGGATAAATGGGTCATTTTCAGGTTGGCAAACTGTAACTAGTGGGGTGCCGCAGGGATCAGTGCTGGGGCCTCAACTATTTACAATCTATATTAATGACTTGGATGAAGGGACTGAGTGTAATGCAGCCAAATTTGCTGATGATACAAAGATAGGTGGGAAAGCAAATTGTGTGGAGGACTCAAAGAATCTCCAAAGGGATATAAATAGACTAAGTGAGTGGGCAGGAATCTGGCAGATGGAGTATAAGGTGGGAAAATGCAAGGTTATCCACTTTGGTAGGAAAAATAAAAAAGCAAATTATTATTTAAATGGGGAGAAGATTACAAAATGCTGAGGTACAGAAGGATTTGGGGGTCCTTGTACATAGAAACATAGAAAAATAGGAGCAGGAGTAGGCCATTTGGCCCTTCGAGCCTGCTCCGCCATTCAATATGATCATGGCTGATCCTCTATCTCAATACCATATTCCCGCTCTCTCCCCATACCCCTTGATGGCTTTTGTGTCTAGAAATCTATCTATCTCCTTCTTAAATATATTCAGTGACTTGGCCTCCACAGCCTTCTGTGGTAGAGAATTCCACAGGTTCACCACCCTCTGAGTGAAGACATTTTCCTTATCTCATTCCTAAATGTCCTACCCCATATCCTGAGACTGTGCCCCCTCATTCTAGACCCCCCAGCCAGGGGAAACATCCTCCCTGCATCCAGTCTGTCTAGCCCTGTCAGAATTTTATACGTTTCAATGAGATCCCCTCTCAATCTTCTAAACTCTAGTGAATACAGGCCAAGTCGACCCAATCTCTCCTCATATGACAGTCCTGCCATCCCAGGAATCAGCCTGGTGAACCTTCGCTGCACTTCCTCCATAGCAAGTATATCCTTTCTTAGGTAAGGAGACCAGAACTGCACACAGTACTCCAGGTGTGGTCTCACCAAGGCCCTGTACAACTGTAGTAAAAGATCCTTACTCCTGTACTCAAATCCTCTTTCAATGAAGGCCAACATACCATTTGCCTTCCTAACTGCTTGCTTCACCTGCATGTTTGCTTTCAGTGACTGGTATACAAGGACACCCAGGTCTCTTTGTACATCAGCATTTCCCAATCTATCACCATTTAAATAATACTTTACCTTTCTGGTTTTCCTACCGAAGTGGATAACTTCACATTTATTCAAGTTAAACTGCATCTGCCATGTATTTGCCCACTCATTCAACTTGTCTAAATCGCGTTGAAACCTCTTTCCATCATCCTCGTGTCGTCAGCAAACTTGGAAATATTACATAAGAACATAAGAACATAAGAAATAGGAGCAGGAGTAGGCCAATCGGCCCCTCGAGCCTGCTCCGCCATTCAATAAGATCATGGCTGATCTGATCCTAACCGCCAATCTACTATCTATCACAGAACCATCTCCTGCATCTAACAGAATTGCACACACGAAATAGGAGCAGAATCAGGCTACACGGTCCCTGGGCCCGCTCCACTACCCACAGGGCCATGACCGATCCGAACCTAGACTCATGTCCAAATTCCTGCCCGCTCCCCGTAACCCTTAATGCCCTTTACTTCTAGGAAACTGTCTATTTCTGTTTTAAATTTATTTAATGATGTAGCTTCTACAGCTTTTTGTGGCAGCATATTCCATGGACCTACCACCCTCTGAGTGAAGTAGTTCCTCCTCATCTCAGTTTTGAAAGAGCAGTCCCTTATTCTAAGACTATGTCCCCTAGTTCTAGTCTCACCCGTTATCGGGAACATCCTCCCCGCATCCACCCGATCCAACCCCTTCACAATCTTATATGTTTCAATAAGATCGCCTCTCATTCTTCTGAACTCCAATGAGTAGAGTCCCAATCTACCCAACCTCTCCTCATATGACCACCCCCTCATCCCCGGGATTAACCGAGTGAACCTTTTTTGCACTGCCTCGAGAGCAAGGATGTCTTTCCTTAAGTAAGGACACCAAAACTGTATGCAGTATTTCAGGTGCGCTCTCACCAATACCTTGTACAACTGAAGCAATACCTCCCTATTTTTATATTCTATCCCCCTAGCAATGAAAGCCAACATTCCATTTGCCTTCTTAATCACTTGCTGCACCTGCATACTAACCTTTTGAGTTTCGTGCACCAGGACCCCCAGATCCCTTTGCACTTCAGTACTCTCCAGTTTCTTGCCATTAAGATAATAAATTGCTCTAGGATTTTTCCTGCCAAAGTGCATCACCTCACACTTTCCAGTGTTGTATTCCATCTGCCAAATCTCTGCCCACTTACTTAGCCTGTCTATGTCCCCTTGCAGGTTTTTTATGTCCTCCTCACTCACTACTTTCCCTCCCATCTTTGTATCATCTGCAAACTTTGATATGTTACACTTGGTCCCTTCCTCCAAATCGTTAATATAGATTGTAAAGAGTTGGGACCCAGCACTGACCCCTGTGGAACACCACTAGTTACTGATTGCCAGTCTGAGAATGAACCATTTATCCCAACTCTTTGCTTTCTGTTAGATAGCCAATCCTCTATCCATGCCAGAATATTACCCCCAATCCCGTGATTTTTTACCTTAAGCAATAATCTTTTGTGTGGCACCTTGTCAAATGCCTTTTGGAAGTCTAAATACACTACGTCCACTGGTTCCCCTTTATCCACTCTATATGTTACTTCCTCAAAGAACTCCAGCAAATTTGTCAAACATGACTTCCCCTTTGTAAAACCATGCTGACTTTGTCCTATTAAATTATGATTATCCAAATGTCCTGTTACTGTTTCCTTAATAATGGACTCCAAAATTTTACCTACCACAGATGTTAGGCTAACCGGTCTATAGTTACCAGCCTTCTGTCTACTGCCCTTTTTAAATAAGGGTGTTACATTAGCAGTTTTCCAGTCTGCCGGGACCTTAGCGGAATCCAGGGAGTTTTGAAAAATTATTACCAATGCATCTACAATCCCTACCGCCACTTCCTTCAAGACTCTAGGATGTAAGCCATCAGGTCCAGGTGATTTATCCGCCTTGAGTCCCATTATTTTACCGAGTACCACTTCCTTAGTGATTTTGATCGTGTTTAGCTCCTCTCCCCCTATAGCCCCCTGTTTGTCCAGTGTTGGGATATTCTTAGTGTCCTCTACTGTAAAGACTGATACAAAATATTCATTCAGTGTTTTTGCCATCTCCATATTTCCCACCATTAATTTCCCGGTCTCATCCTCTAAGGGACCAACATTTACTTTAGCCACCCTTTTTCTTTTTATATAACTATAAAAACTCTTACTATCTGTTTTTATATTTTTTGCTAATTTACTTTCATAATCTATCTTCCCTTTCTTAATCAATCTTTTTGTTATTTTTTGCTGCCTTTTAAAGTTTTCCCAATCCTCTGTCCTCCCACTAGATTTCGCTACCTTATATGCCCTTGTTTTTAGTCGAATACTATCCTTAATTTCTTTATTTAGCCACGGATGACTGTCCTTTCTTTTACACCCTTTTCTTTTCAGTGGAATATATTTTTTTTGGAAGTTGTAAAATAACTCCTTGAATGTACACCACTGATCATGTGTCGTCTTACCCTTTAATCTATTTTCCCAATCCACTCTACTCAATTCCGCTCGCATACCTTCATAGTCTCCTTTATTCAAGCTTAGCACGCTTGTTTGAGATCCAACCTTCTCACCCTCTAATTGAATATGGAATTCAACCATGTTATGGTCACTCATTCCAAGGGGATCCTTTACTAGGACATTTTTAATTAATCCTGTCTCGTTACACAGGACCAGATCTAAGGTTGCTTGCCCCCTGGTCGGTTCAGTTACATACTGCTCAAGAAACCCATCCCTAATACACTCAATGAACTCATCCTCAAGGCAGCCCTGCCCCATTTGATTTGTCCAATTAATATGATAGTTAAAATCCCCCATAATTATAGATGTTCCCTTATTACATGCCTCAACTATTTCCTGATTGATACTCCGTCCAACAGAGTTGCAACTGTTCGGAGGCCTATAGACTACGCCCACTAGTGTTATTTTCCCCTTATTATTCCTTATCTCCACCCAAACTGTTTCATTATCATGATTTTTTGACCCAATATCATTACTCTGTATTACAGTGATTCCTTCCTTTATTAACATAGCCACCCCACCTCCCCTTCCTTCCTGCCTGTCCTTCCTGATCGTTAAATAACCTGGTATGTTTAATTCCCAGGCATTGTCACCCTGCAGCCATGTTTCTGTAATGGCCACAATATCATAACCATATGTAGTTATTTGTGCCATTAACTCGTCTATTTTGTTACGAATGCTACGTGCATTCAGATAGAGAACTTTCAAATATGCTTTGTGGCACTTAGTTCCTGCTTTTTCACTTTTTACCACTTTACCTTTTACCTTTGGTTCCCTCATCCAAATCATTGATATATATTGTGAATAGCTGGGGCCCAAGCACTGATCCCTGCGGTACCCCACTAGTCACCGCCTGCCACCCCGAAAAAGTCCCATTTATTCCTACTCTCTGTTTCCTGTCTGTTAACCAATTTTCAATCCATGCCAGTATATTACCGCCAATCCCATGTGTTTTAAATTTGCACACTAACCTCTTATGTGGGACTTTATCAAAGGCCTTCTGAAAATCCAAATACACCACATCCACTGGTTCTCCCTTGTCTATTCTACCAGTTACATCCTCAAAAAACTCCAGTAGGTTTGTCAAACACGATTTCCCTTTCATAAATCCATGTTGACTTTGTCTAATCCCGTTGATATTTTCTAACTGTCCTGTTATCACATCCTTTATAATAGACTCTAGCATTTTCCCTACTACTGAAGTTAGGCTAACCGGTCTGTCGTTCCCTGTTTTCTCTCTCCCTCCTTTTTTAAATAGTGGGGTTACATTTGCCACCCTCCAATCTGCAGGAACTGTTCCATAATCTATGGAATTTTGGAATATGACAACCAATGCATCCACTACTTTCATGTCTACCTCTTTTAGTACTCTGGGATGCAGATTATCAGGCCCTGGGGATTTATCGGCATTCAGTCGCATTAATTTCTCCAGCACTATTTTTTTACTAATACTAATTTCCATTAATTCCTCCTTCTCATTAGACCCTTGGTTCCCTTGCACTTCTGGGAAGTTATTTGTGTCCTCTTCCGTGAAGACAGAACCAAAGTATTTGTTTAATTGCTCAGCCATTTCCTTGTTCCCCATTATAAATTCTCCCGTTTCTGACTGTAAGGGACCTACATTTGTCTTCACTATTCTTTTACTTTTTACATACTTGTAGAAGCTTTTACAATCCACTTTTATGTTCCTTGCAAGTTTACTCTCATACTTTATTTTTCCCCTCTTAATCAATCTCTTGGTCCTTTTTTGCTGAACTCTAAACTGCTCCCAATCCTCAGGCTTGCTACTTTTTCTGGCAACTTTATATGACTCCTCTTTGGATCTAATACTATCCTTAATTTCTTTTGTTAGCCATGGTTGGGCCACTTTTCCTTTTGTGTTTTTGCGCCAGAAAGGAATGTATAACTGTTGCAATTCATGCATTTGTTCCTTAAATGTTAGCCATTGCCTATCCACCGTCATGCCTTTTAATGAAGCTCCCCAATCTATCACAGCCAACTCACTCCTCATACCATCGTAGTTTCCTTTGTTTAGATTTAGGACCCTAGCTTCGGATTGGACTTCTACACTTTCCATTTTAATGGAGAATTCTATCATGTTATGGTCACTCTTCCCTAAAGACACCGCACAACAAGATTATTAATTAACCCCTTCTCATTGCACAATACCCAATCTAGGATAGCTGTTCCCTAGTTGGCTCCTCAACGTAATGGATTAAAAAAAAACCATCTTGTACATACTCCAGGAATTCATCCTCCACAGTATTATTGCTAATTTGGTTTGGCCAGTCTATATGTAGATTAAAGTCACCCATGATTACTGTAGTACCCTTGTTACATGCATCTCTAATTTCCTGTTTGATGCCATCCCCTACATTACCACTACTGTTTGGAGGCCTATAGAGAACTCCCACCAATGATTTCTGCCCCGTGGTGCTTCTTAGCTCCACCCAGACTGATTCTACATCTTGATTTTCTGAGCCAATATCCTTTCTCACTATTGCTCTGATTTCATTCTTTACTAACAACGCCACCCCACCTCCTTTTCCTTTTCGCCTGTCCTTCCTAAATATCGAATATCCTTGGATATTCAGCTCCCAGCCTTGGTCACCCTGCAACCATGTCTCCGTAATTGCAATTATATCATATCCGTTTACATCTATTTGTGCTGTTAATTCGCCTACCTTATTACGAATGCTTCGTTCATTCAGATACAGTGCCTTTAGATTTGTCTTTTTAACATTTTTAGACATCTTAACATTTTTTTGTACTATGGCCCTATTTGTCTTATTACCATTTTTTCTTACCCGGACCCTATTTGTTAGTACACTCCTTTGTTTGTACGCTCTGTCCCTTCCTGACACAATCTGGTTATCCTTATCCCAATCACTTTCCTGCACTGCTTCCTTGTCTTTTCTCTTTAGCATTCTAGATTTCTCTCCACTGGGGCCACCACCAGCCGCCCCCCCCCCCCCCCCCCGCCTTATTTAGTTTAAAGCCCTATCTAGCTCCCTAGTTATTCACTTCGCTAGAACTCTTGTCCCAGCATGGTTCAGGTGTAGTCTGTCCCAACGGAACAGCTCTCTCTTTCCCCAGTACTGGTGCCAGTGCCCCACGAATCGAAACCCACTTCTCCCACACCAATCTTTGAGCCACGCATTCATCTCCCTGATCCTATTGACCCTATGCCAATTTTCTCGTGGCTCTGGTAATAATCCAAAGATTATGACCTTTCTGGATCTGCTTTTTAATTTAGACCCTCGCTGCTCAAACTCTCTTAGCAGAACCTCTTTCTTTGTCCTACCTATGTCGTTGGTACTTACGTGGACCATGACAATTGGATCCTCCCCCTCCCACTCCAAGTTCTTCTCCAGCCCGGAGGAGATGTCCTTTACCCTGGCACCGGGATAGGCAACATAGCCTTCGGGACTCATGCTCCTGGCTGCAGAGAACAGTGTCTATTCCCCTAACTATACTGTCACCTACTACAACCACCTTCCTTTTTACTCCCCCCACTTGAACGGCTTCCTGTACCACGGTGCCGTGGTCAGTTTGCTCGTCCTCCCCGCAGTCCCCGCACTTGTCCACAAGGGTTGCAAGAACCTCGAATCTATTGGACAAGTGCAGGGACTGAGGCTCCTGCAATACTACCTCCTGGATCCCCGTACCTGCCTCACTCGCAGTCACACCCTCTTGTCCCTGACCACGTGTCAATTCTAAAGTATTTAATCTGAGGGGTATGGCTGCCTCCTGGAGCAAAAGGTCCAGGTAACTTTCTCCCTCCCTGATGTCTCACAATGTCTGCAGCTCGGACTCCAGCTCCTCAATTCGGAGCCAAAGTTCCTTGAGCCGCAGACACTTACCGCAGATGTAGTCGCCCTGGACAAATTGTCCACAAGCTCCCACGTATTGCAGCAGCAGCAACACATCTCCTGTTCTCCCATTATTTTATTTGTTTAATTAATTAGTTTAGTATTAATCAAATTATTTACCTCGTTTAGTTTATTACATTAATTAAATTAAGTTTAGTTTTTAAAATTTAGTTATATGTTATATATTAACTTAAAACTTAGCCCACAGTCACTATCTTAAAACTTAGCCCACAGTCACTACCAATCACTGCCTTACCTTTAACATCACACTGCCGTTTTCTCTTGTTGATGCAGATCTGTTGCTGCTTTTATCCCTGCTCTCGGGCCTCGGTCTGCTCCCGCTCAGGTCCGCCGTCGCCCTGCGGCAGAAGTTAAGAAAAGCAAGCACCTCCTTCCCACACTTCACCAAACTCCCACACTTACCAAACTCGAAGTTGTTCACTCTGTGCTGCTGCACTCACAGGCCCCTGTATTTATATATATATTTGTGACTCAGATGCGTCACCACTGCTCTGCTACTGTTTCAGGAACCAGTTTAATCCAGTTAGCAAGTTTAAAGTTTAAATTTTAACTTCAACAGTTGATCTTACTTAAGAGCTACTAGCAATTAACACTAGATTTTAAAAGAGATTAACCCTTAAAACTCCCACATGAATCACAAAAGGTTAGCATGCAGGTACAGCAAGTAATTAGGAAGGCAAATGGAATGTTGGCCTTTATTGCAAAGGGAATGGAGTATAAAAGTAGGGAAGTCCTGTTACAACTGTACAGGGTGTTGGTGAGACCACACCTGGAGTACTGCAGACAGTTTTGGTCTCCTTATTTAAGGAAGGATATACTTGCATTGGAGGCAGTTCAGAGAAGGTTCACGAGGTTGATTCCAGAGATGAAGGGGTTGTCTTATGAAGAAAGGTTGAGCAGGTTGGGCCTATAGTCACTGGAGTTTAGAAGAATGAGAGGTGATCTTATTGAAACATATAAGATTCTGAAGGGGCTTGACAGGGTAGATGCAGAGAGGATGTTTCCCTCGTGGGGGAATCTAGAACTAGGGGGCATAATTTCAGAATAAGGGGGGCACCCATTTAAAATGGAAATGAGGAGGAATTTCTTCTCTCAGAGGGTCGTGAATCTTTGGAATTCTCTTCCCCAGAGAGCTGTGGAGGCTGGGTCATTGAATATATTTAAGGTGGAGATAGACAGATTTTTGAATGGTAAGGGAGTCAAGGGTTATGGGGAGCGGGCAGGGAAGTGGAGTTGAGGCCAAGATCAGATCAGCCATGATCTTATTGAATGGCGGAGCAGGCTCGAGGGGCCAAATGACCTACTCCTGCTCTTACATCTTATGTTATGTTCTTATGCTAACAGCTTCTGGTCTTGGGACAAATTTGAGTGCACCTTTGTAAGTGGCTTAGTGAGTTGCCAGTGAATGGTGAGACATAACGGTACCCCCCAGAACGGTGATGAGTGTGAAAGGAATGGCTTGGTCATTGTAGGGATGTTTTACGGTGTTGGTGTTGGGTGGTGCCAACCTGGCACATTATGTGGCAGCGATATGGGTGTGCAGCATAAAGTTAACAAAATCTGGCCATGGTTTGGCTATCCCTGGCCTCCTGGGCAGCAATGTGCTCGGGTGCTGATGCCCTGTGTCCTGTGCAGCATCAGGTGATTGCGGAGAAGGTTGGTGTTGTTGTTGGTGCTGCTGGTGTGCCTGGTGCTGCTGGTGTTGGGGTTCATCGTGGTCCGATTCTGAGGACCAATGTGAGACAGTATAAACGGCACCCATGTTGATGGAATAGATGGCAGGTGAAGTAGAGATGACAGAAGCATTCTGTCAATCGTGAGAGAGGTTCTTCCAATGAGGTGAGACTGGATGGAGACTTTGCTGGAAACACTTGCAGCCTGCAGAATCTGTGCTGGAAATGGACTGAGCAACAGCTTCTGCCTGAGGAAAGTGATCATTTGTCAGGTGGGAGCTTTTACCGTACATTTCATGCTGTCAAGTAATCAGCTGGAGCAATGGCCACGGAACCCCCGCCTCAGGTTGACAGACATGCAAGAAAATTAAAAAAGTAAGTGAAAAAAGACTCTTAAGTGCCTGTAAACTACCTGATAATCATCTCAATTGGGTCGCCCGCCACTGCCGGTCGGGTTGGGTCGGGTCGGCTCCGGGATGACAGACGTGCCTGAGGGAAAGGCGCATGGGAGCGAGATGATAGTGGGTTCCCGACCCGCTGTCAAAATAACAACTTTCCCACCCGATTCACCACCGATCCCGCCTGTTACCACCCTGGAAAATTTCGGCCATACTGCCTGCCCTGGGACTGTTTGATGGGACAGTAGAAGGAGATTGTATCTAACCCGTGCTGTACCTGACCCGGGGTACAGATACACAAATCACTAAACGTAGCGACGCAGGTTAATAAGGCCATTAAAAAACAAAGCACTGGGATTCATTTCCAGAGGGATTGAATTGAAGAGCCGAGAAGTTATGTTAAACTTGAGAAGAACTTTGATTAGGCCACAATGCACAGTTCTGGTTTTCATATTATAAAAAGGATATAGAGGCACTAGACAAGGTGGAAAAAAAATTCACAAGGATGATACCAGAACTGAGAGGGTATAACTATCAGGAAAGATTGAACAGGCTGGGGCTCTTTTCTCTAGGAAAGAGAAGGCTGAGGGGTGACCTGATGGAGGTCTTTAAGATAATGGAAGGGTTTGGTAGGTAGAAGTGGAGAAAATGTTTCCACTTGTGGGGGAGACCAGAACTAGAGGTCATAAATGTAATATAGTCACTAATGAATCCAAAAAGGAATTCAGGAGCAAGTTCCATAACCAAAGAGTGATAAGAATAAGAACCTCCTGGCTCCTGGCTCTTAATGGAAGCACCTCCAGCAGTGCTTCCTCCAGTGTGCCTGCCCTTCGATTAGCCTTCGGACTCACTCACCCTCCACACCTGTCTCTGAATCCCTAGTCCCCATTTATTAGCAGGACATATCTATCATTAACTTCCAGGCCTGTGTAAATCGAGTTGCCCTGTATCCATTCGCTTGCATGTTTTGGCTGCCGCTCCGGACCCGAGCCCGTCACTTCTATTTCCTCTTTTCTCTTCCTTTTTTTCTTCTTTCTCTTTACCCCTCCGAGGCCCCTCTCTCCTGTCATCATGCTTCCTTTCACTTCTCCCCTCTCAAGTACTCTGCCCTCCCAAATCGTGACCCCAACCCCTCAGCACTCCTCGACCTTCCTACTCTCCTGCTGCCATCCTAAGCTTCACTCCCTCTTAGATAAGCCTGCAGCTTCCCTCTGTGCCTCTCTTGGCATCCTCCAAAGGGTCCATCAAGGAACTTATGGCTGCCTCCTCGCAGCAACCCCAACTGCCCTATCCTACTCTCTCCCCAACCTTCCTACCCAGCATGCCCACTGGGGGCTAGTCTTGCCAACCTCCTTCCCATCCCATTCACACCACCCAACTCTGACCCCGTGGGCTCTGCCAGCAGATCGTCTATCACCACCCCTCTCCGCATCTCCTTCGAGAATGTCCGTTCACTTGTGAACAAGGCCCTTGCTACCCAGAAGCTCCCCCAAGTCACTTAGAACTGCACTTTCAAATTCCCAACTGTCTAGCTTATGGCCTTCCATTCATCATGACATTTCTGCAGCTACCAAACTGCTCAATCACACCCTCACCTCCACCTTTGATGCCCTTATCCCCATTAAAACCATCACTCTCTCTTGCCCTGGTCATTCCCCCAGGTATGGCCCACATCTCCGCTCCCTGAAGTCCAAGGGATGCAGGCTTGAACATCTGTTGCAGACAACTGGTTTAACCAATCATCGCCTGATTTGGCTGGACCACATACAGAACTATCAGGTCCAGCTCTCCTCTGCCAAAACTGCTCACTATTCTGGGATCATCCTGGAATGCACAGATAATCCCCAACTTCTCTCTTCCAGTCTTCATAAACCCCCTCTCCCCTCCCGCCTCCACCCTCACCTCCAACAAGTGTGAGAAGCTTATGGACTTATTTATCACTAAGATTGAGACCATCCATTCAGCTGCCTCTGCCGCTTCCCTCCCTTCCTCTAGCCCACCAAACCAAATCTCCCCCAAGGCTCCCCCCTACTCTAGCCCTGAACTCACATCTCTTTCTAATTTCTCTCCAATTGCCCATCCTGCCCTCTCCGAACTCCACTTGTCCATGAGACCCACCACCTGCTCCCTTGAATCTATTCCCACCAAACTGCTGACCACCCAACTTCCCTTCCTGGCCTCCATGTTAGATGGTATTGTTAACGGTTCCCTCTCCTCAGGTACTGTCCCCCTCACCTTCAAATCTGCTGTCATTTCACCTCTCAAAAAACCCACCCTTGACCCCATCTCCAACCTCCCTTACCTCTTCAAAGTCCTTCAACGTGCTATCACTTCACAAATCCGCGCCCACCTTTCCAGTAATTCTGTGTTTGAATCCCTCAATCAGGTTTCTGTCCCGCCACAGTCCGAAATGGCCCTGACATCCTAAGTGACTGTGACCATGGTAAACTATTCCTCCTCATCCATCTCGACCTGTCTGTAGCCTTTGCATTGGTTGACCACATCATCCTCCTCCAACGCCTCTCCTCCATCGTCCAACTGGGTGGAACTGCACTCGCCTGGTTCTATTCTTATCTATCAAATCGTAGCTAGAGAATCACCTGCAATGGCTTCTCTTCCCACTCCCGCACCATTAACTCTGGAGTCCTCCAAGGATCTATCCTTGGCCCCCTCCTATTTCTCATCTACATGCTGCCCTTCAGGTTCTATATGTACGCTGACGACACCCAGCTCTACCTCTCCACCACCTTTCTCGACCCCTCCACTGTCTCTGATTCATCACACTGCTTGTCCCACATCCAGTGCTGGATGAGCAGAAATTTCGGAATAAAAATTTGGAAGACTTAAGCCATTGTCTTCGGTCCCTGCCGTAAACTCCATTCCCTAGCCACTGACTCCAACTTGGCTACTGTCTGAGGCTGAAAAAGACTATTCGCAACCTTGGTGTTATATTTGACTCTGAGATGAGCTTCCGACCATATATCCGGTCCATCACCAAGGCCAGCCACTTCTACCTGCATAACATTGTCCGACTCCGCCCCTGCCTCAGCTCATCTGCTGTTGAAACCTTCATCCATGCCTCTGTTACCTCTAAACTTGACTATTCCAATGCTCTCTTGCTCAGCCTCCCATCTTCCACCTGACATAAACTTGAGCTTATCCAAAACTCTGCTGCCCGTATCCTAACTCGCACTAAGTACCGTTCACTCATCACCCCTGTGCTCGCTGATCTACATTGGCTCCCGGTTCAGCAACGCCTCCATTTTAAAGTTCTCATCCTTGTTTTCAAATCCCTCAATGGCCTCACCCTTTCCTATCTCTGTAGCCTCCTCCAACCCTACAAGTCTTCGAGATCTCTCCGCTCCTCCAATACTGGCCTCTTGCGCATCCCTGATTTTATTCACTCCATCTTGGTGGCCGTGCCTACAGCTGCCTAACCCTAAGCTCTGGAATTCCCTCCCTAAACTTGTCCGCCTCTCTACTTCTCCTCCTTTAAGACACTCCTTAAAACCTACCTCTTTGAGCAAGCTTTTGGTCACCTGTCCTAATATCACCTTATGTGGCTCGGTGTCCAATTTTGTTTGGTAACGCTCCTGTGAAGTGCCTTGGGATGTTTTACTGCATGAAAGGCACTGTATAAATGCAAGTTGTTGTTTTTGAATGTGGAACTCGCTATCACAAGGAGTAGTTGAGGTGAATAGCATAGATGCATTTAAGGGGAAGCTAGATAAACACATGAGGGAGAAAGGAATAGAAGGATATACTGATAGGGTCAGATGAAGAAGGGTGGGAGGAGGCTCATGTGGAGCATAAACACGGACTTTGACCAGTTGGGCCGAATGACTGTTTTCTGTGCTGTAGACTCGATATGCTAGCCTGAGATGTCTGACTCATTTTGTGCTTATCAGTTGTTTGTCCGAACGCTTGTCCAAAGGTCTCTCCACATACTGGTTATTTACACTATCACAATGCTTAGGGTTATAAACCCTTCAATAAACAGATATCTCATATGTTCACTGTGACTGCTTCTACAGTATCCCATTAATCCTGCACTAATCTATTTGGTTGATGCAGCACATTTCAATTTTTCAAAAATTCATTTATGGGATCAGGGCGTCGCTGGCAATGCCAGCATTTATTGCCTATCCCTAGTTGCCCTTGAGAAGGTGGTGGTGAGCCGCATTCTTGAACCGCTGCAGTCCGTGTGGTGATGGTACTCCCACAGTGCTGTTAGGTAGGGAGTTCCAGGATTTTGACCCAGCGACGATGAAGGATCGGCGATATACTTCTAAGTCAGGATGGTGTGTGACTTGGAGGGGAACTTGAAGGTGCTGGTGTTCCCATGCGCCTGCTGCCCTTGCCCTTCTAGGTGGAAAAGATTGCGGGTTTGGGAGGTGCTGCCGAAGAAGCCTTGGCGAGTTGCTGCAGTGCATCTTGTAGATGGTACACACTGCAGCCACGGTACACCGGTGGTGGAGGGAGTGAATGTTTAAGGTGGTGGATGGGGTGCCAATCAAGCGGGCTGCTTTGTCCTGGATGGTGTCGAGCTTCTTGAGTGTTGTTGGAGCTGCGCTCATCCAGGCAAGTGGAGAGTATTCCATCACACTCCTTACTTGTGCCTTGTAGATGGTGGAAAGGCTTTGGGGAGTCAGGAGGTGAGACACTCACTGCAGAATACCTAGCCTCTGACCTGCTCTTGTTGCCACTGTATTTATGTGGCTGGTCCAGTTATGTTTCTTGTTAATGGTGACCCCCAGGATGTTGATAGTGGAGAATTCGGCGATGGTAATGCCATTGAATGTCAAGGGGAGGTGGTTAGATTCTCGCTTGTTGGAGATGGTCATTGCCTGGCACTTCTGTGGCACGAATGTTACCTGTCACTTATCAGCCCAAGCCTGAACGTCGTCCAGGTCTTGTTGCATGCGGGCATGGACTGCTTCATTATCTGTGGAGTTGCGAATGGCACTGAACACTGTGCAGTCATCAGCGAACATCCCCATTTCTGACCTTATGTTGGAGGGAAGGTCATTGATGAAGCAGCTGAAGATGGTTGGGCCTAGGACATTGCCCTGAGGAACTCCTGCAGCGATGTCCTGGGGCTGTGATGATTGACCTTCAACCATCTTCCTTTGTGCTAGGTATGACCCCAGCCAGTGTCGCGTTTTCCCCCTGATTCCCATTGACTTCAGTTTTACTAGGGCTCCTTGATGTCAGACTCGGTCAAATGCTGCCTTGATGTCAAGGGCAGTCACTCTCACCTCACCTCTGGAATTCAGCTCCTCTGTCCATGTTTGGACCAAGGCTGTAATGAGGTCAGGAGCTGAGTGGTCTTGGCGGAACCCAAACTGGGCATCAGTGCCGCTTGACAGCACTGTCGATGACACCTTCCATCAGTTTGCTGATGATTGAGAGTAGACTGATGGGGCAGTAATTGTCCGGGTTGGATTTGTCCTGCTTTTTGTGGGCAGGACATACCTGGGCAGTTTTCCACTTTGTCAGATAGATGCCAGTGTTGTAGCTGTACTGGAACAGCTTGGCTAGAGGCGCGGCTAGTTCTGGAGCACAAGTCTTCAGCATGATAGCTGGGATGTTGTCAGGGCCTATAGCCTTTGCTGTATCCAGTGCGCTCAGCCGTTTCTTGATCTCACATGGAGTGAATCGAATTGGCTGAAGACTGGCTTCTGTAATGGTGGGGACCTTGGGAGTAGGCCGATATGGATCATCCACTCGGCACTTCTGGCTGCAAACGCTTCAGCCTTGTCTTTTGCACTCACGTGCTGGGCTCCACCATCATTGAGGATGGGGATATTCATGGAGCCTCCTCCTCCTGTTAGTTGTTAATGGTCCACCACCATTCACGACTGGATGTGGCAGGACTGCAGAGCTTTGATCTGATCCGTTGATTGTGGGATCGCTTAGCCCTGTCTATAGCATGCTGCTTCCACTTTTTAGTATGCATGTAATCCTGTGTTGCAGCTTCCCCAGGTTGGCACCTCACTTTTAGGTACGCCTGGTGCTGCTCCTGGCATGCTCTGCTACACTCCTAATTGAACCACGGTTGATCCCCTGGCTTGGTGGTAATGGTAGAGTGAGGGATATGCCAGGCCATGAGGTTACAGATTGTGGTGTAATACAATTCTGCTGCTGCTGATGGCCCACAGCGATGCCCAGTTTTGAGCTGCTAGATTTGTTCTGAATCTATCCCATTTAGCATGGTGGTAGTGCCACACAACACAGTGGAGGGTGTCCTCAGTGTGAAGACAGGACCTCGTCTCCACAATGACTGTGCGGTGGTCACTGCTGCCATGGACAGATGCATCTGCGACAGGTAGATTGGTGAGGACGAGGTCAATTAGGTTTTTCCCTCGTGTTGGTTCACTCACCACCTGTCGCAGGCTCAGACTGGCAGTTATGTCCTTCAGGACTCGGCCAGCTCAGTCAGTAGTGGTGCTACCGAGCCACCCTAGGACATTGAAGTCCCCCACCCAGAGTACATTCTGTGCCCTTGCTAATCTCAGTGCTTCTTCCAAGTGGTGTTCAACATGGAGGAGTACTGATTCATCAGCTGAGTGGAGGGTGGTAATCAGCAGGAGGTTTTCTTGCCCATGCTTGACCTGAAGCCATGAGACTTCATGTGGTCCGGAGTCAATGTTGAGGACTCCCAGGGTCACTCCTTCCCGACTGTATACCACTGTGCCACCACCCCTGGTGGGTCTGTCCTGCCGGTGGGACAGGACATACCCAGGGATGGTGATGGAGGAGTTTGGGACATTGGCTGAAAGGTATGATTCTGTGAGTATGACTATGTCAGGCTGTTGCTTGACTAGTCTGTGGGACAGCGCTCCCAATTTTGGCACAAGTCCCCAGATGTTGGTGAGGAGGACTTTGCAGGGTTGACTGGGCTGGGTGTGCCGTTGCCGTGTCCGTAGCCAATGCCGAGTGGTCTGTCCGGTTTCATTCTTATTATTTTGTTTCGTAGCAGTTAGTTACAACTGAGTAATTTGCTAGGCCAAATCAGAGGGCAGTTAAGAGTCAACCACATTGCTGTGGGTTTGGAGTCACATATAGGCCAGACCGGGTAAGGACAACAGATTTCCTTCCCTAAAGGACATTAGTGAACCAGATGGGGTTTTATGACAATCCGCTAATTTCATGGTTACCATTACTGATATTAGCTTTTTATTCCAGATTTATTTAATTAACTGAATTTAAATTCCTCAGCTGCTGTGGGTGGGATTTGAACTCACGTCTCTGGATCATTAGTCCAGGCCTCTCGGATTACTAGCCCAGTGACATTACCACTACGCTACCGTATCCTGCTCCGGGTACATGGTCCCATTATATTTTCCCAGAAAAGGCTACGTCTCTTTGTCAAAATGCTTTGTTCTGATTGTCAAATACTTGGAAGGAATGACACAATTTCCATCAAAACACCAACTGAATGAAAGAAAGAAAGATTTGCATTTATACGCCTTTCACGACCACCGGAAGTCCCAAAGCGCTTTACAGCCAATGAAGTACTGTCAGCGCTCCCAATTTTGGCACAAGTCCCCAGATGTTGGTGAGGAGGACTTTGCAGGGTTGACTGGGCTGGGTGTGCCGCTGCGTGTTGGGTCTGCTCAGCGCTCACAGACCAGACATCGGGGAAAGGCGCGTGGTGGCAGGTTCACAGCGGGGTCCCGAACTGCTGGGGGAAAAAAACACTTTCCCACCCGACCTGGCACCGATCGTGCCCAGTGACCCCCAGAATATCCAGCCCTTTGTTTCTCTCTCCACAGATGCTGCCTGACCTGCTGAGCATTTCCAGCATTTTCTGTTTTTATTTCAGATTTCCAGCCTCTGCAGTATTTTGCTTTTGTATTATTCTGTCTTTGTTGTTGTAGCTCTGCGTTGGTTGGACATGTTTCGTGTTGAGTTTACTGAGACTTGCAGCCTCTGCTGCTTTGCTTTTTTCATCTCTCTTTGCCCCTCTGATGAACCTTTCACTTTTTCTGTTTATTTTTCTATTCCTCCCAGAGAGCTCCTTCCCCTTCCTCTCTGCAGGGTTTGTAAAGGTTATTTTTCCTCTTTATACCAGTTTGAATTTGTTTGTTGAACTATTTTGGGTCTGGTCTGAGCTGATTAGTTTTGGGTCTGTGTTTCCTGGGCCCAGCTTGCTGTATTCTGGCTCCATATTGTAAAATTGTAATCTTGTTTTTCTGATTCTGGTTCTGAACTGCTACTGCAGGCCTGAAAAGGTTAATCTTCAGCCACAGTGAGTCATCAAGTGAAACTAACATTGCCACTCCCTGCACCTAGTGTTTATAAGAATTTCACTTCCTGCTCTGGTTCCTCACTCTCTCTGGTGCTGTGTGGAACCTTTGTGAACACTCTACCTGAGAAGGTGGTGGAAGCTGATTCCATAAATAATTTTAAAAGGGATTTGGACGGGTACTGGAGGAGGAGGAACTTATAGGGTTACGGACAAAAAGCGGGGATGTGGGACTGAGCACGACTGCTCTTTCAAAGAGCCAGCACAGGCACAACGGGCCAAATGGCCTCCTTCTGTGCTGTAAGTTTCTATGATTCTAAGATGCTCCGTAAAACCTACCTCTTTGATCAAGCATTTTCTCACCTGTCCTAATGTCTCCTTCTTTTGACTCGGTGTCAATTTTTGTCTAATTACACTCCTGTGAAGCGCCTTCTGATGTTTTACTACGTTAAAATCGCGATATAAATGCAGGTTGTTAATTTAAACACCTTCCAATTAACTTTACAGGAAGAATTGGAGAGAGAAATCGAGAAGCTTCGGCGAGTCCAGCAGAATTGTTCCAGCAAAGAGCGAGACTTGGGGAGATCAGAAGCTGAAATAAAGGTAGGGAAAAGTGGAACTGATTTCGAAAGGGTTTCTCTCCCCGCTGAGTCAATGAGCACATCAGAAACAGGCCTTCCAAACCAGGCTGGTTCTGTTGGGGCCGAGTCACTGATTACACTGAGTTCCCGTGTGTTTGATGTGAGGGGAGCTGCTTAACTCTACCTGCACCTCCCAGGGAATATTATTACATCACTGGGGCACTGGATTTACTGAAACAGACACAGCCAGAGGCTGGCAGTTGAAGACTTGCCCTGAAGCCTGGATCATATGAACAGAGAAAGGAAGAGGAAGGAAAGCCCATTAGCCCCAGCGAGCCTGCCCCATGCAGACAGGGTTCAATCAGACACACCACTGATCCACCCCGAACCATGTGCTCACCTGGGAAAGGCAAACAGAAGAGAGAATAAACCCCTGCAGCCAATTCAGGACAAACTCGGGGAAATTCCTCCCCAGCTCCCTTTTAAAGGGTGGTAGTGACTCCATACCCACCACATGTTCAGGGAGTCTGTTCCAGAGATCGCGGACTCTGGCGTCTAACCTAACTCTGTGTCTATGGATCTTATACTCAGGCCCTCTAGTCCTACCATCCCGATCCATCTCAAGTACCTCACCCAACGAGCGAGTCCAATAATCCCTCCATCATTTAAAAAATCTCAATCATGTCCCTCTCGGCCTGCCTTTCTCTAAATCGCCCGACCTCTTGGAGCCGATCCTCAGAACTAAACTCCATCAGACTCTGTGTCATTCTGGCCACCGTCCTCTCCAGAGTCTCCATCTCCTTCACCAGGTGTGGGCACTAAAACTGGAGCCATCACTCCAGGTGTGGATGGGCCAGGTGGCAGTGCCATACACAGTCTAAATACAGTGCTCTTTCTTTTAACCTCAAGGCTCAAGGCAACACTGGTTAAACTTGGTTTTCGTTCCCAGTAGACCCCCCCCACTTCTTGTCTATCTTTAACGGGTGATCGAGTAGTGATCTAAACAAACTGTCCCGTCCCTGGAGAGTGCCGTGTGCTCAGGGTAACAGCTGTGTGGAAGGGCCGTTTGTAATGAGAGTTGGTTTGGGTTTCAGACACGGGTCAGTGAGCTGAAAGGAAAGCTATCGAAGAGCTTTTCTGAATGGAGGAAACAGCTGGAAGAAGATGAAGAATACTCACTGAAACTGATCGATGAGGAGGGGCTCCGGGCTCTCTCACAGATTAGAAGCTGTTCTGAAACATTAAACAAGAGGATGGAACAGATTTCATTGATAGATGGAGAAACCCAGAGTCTGGTACAGAGGGACCCTCTCTCCTTTATTCAGGTACATCTTCAATATAAACAGGGCCATGGCTGGGGAATGGGGCGTTTCTGTGAGGCTGGTGTGAGGGCTGAATTGTTTGAAGATTGTTGGTGGGACCCAGCATTGGTGCTGCCTCCTCCGCCCTGCCCTTGGAGTGTTGGTGCCCCCTCAGCCCTGCCCTCAGTGTGTTGGTGCCCCCTCAGCCCTGCCCTCGGAGTGTTGGTGCCCCCTCAGCCCTGCCCTCGGAGTGTTGGTGCCCCCTCAGCCCCGCCCTCGGAGTGTTGGTGCCCCCTCAGCCCTGCCCTCGGAGTGTTGGTTCTGCCCCAAGATGGAGTGCAGTGAAATGTGGGATTATTCCCCATTCCTGTGACTGGCCCCACCTAAATATTGCAAATAGGGGAGTGGCAAAGGCTTTAAACTAGTGAGACCGGGGGAGGGATCTACAAGAAATGATACCAGCCTAAATATAGACAAAACTGGAATGTAGAGCATATGAAAGAGTAAAGTAATGGAAATTATTGATGGCCAGGGAATAAATAGAGTTATAGAACAGGAGTTTAAAAAGATGGTTAAAAATTAAGTGGGAGGAACTGCTATTAAAAATGAGTTAATCTGTCTGTACAGCAATGCACACAGTGTCCGTAATTAAACAGGGGAGCTGGAGTCAATCATGCGTTGCGAGGAACCAGACATAGTAGGTATTACTGAGACATGGCTACAGAAAAATTAGGACTGGGAATTAAACATTGCAGTGTATAACATATTTAGGAAAGATAGAGAGGGAAAAAGGCAAGGTGGAGTAGCTATACTTATTAGGAATAACATAATGGCAGTAGAAAAAAGTGACACAGCTATCAGCAAAACAGAAATAGAATCCATGTGGATAGAGATAAAAGATAATAAAGGATTCATCACACTAATAGTGGTAGTCTACAGGCCACCTCATAGTGGAAGGGATGTGGAGGAAGAAATATGCAAACAAATTAGGGAAATTAGTAAAAGACATCAAATAATAATCATGGGGATTTCAACTACCCAGGTATTAATTGGGCAGAAGAGGTAGATAAAGGGGATAAGGGAATGGAGTTCCTACAATGTGTACAGGACTCCTTTCTAACACAATATGTAAAAAACCCAACAAGGGAGAATTCGCTATTGGATCTAATAATGGGGAATGAACCAGAGCAGATAAGAGAAGTAAAAGTAGGGGAAGCTCGAGGTAAAATGACCACAATATAATACACTTTAAGATAAAAATTGAGAAGGACATATGTATGACAAAGACCAGGGAAATAAATTGGAGAAAAGCTGATTTTGAGGGGCTGAGAATAGAACTTGGGAAAATAAAATGGACAACAATATTGGCAAACAGTGATGTAGAACAGCAATGGGAAACATTTAAAACGGTGTTCACCAGAGTCCAGGAAAAATATATTCCGCTAAAAAACAAGAACAAGCTAAACACTAATCAGACACCGTGGATGAATAAAGCCATAAGGAAAAAATTGAGGGTAAGGAAAGAGGCACACATTAAGTACATGGACAGCAGGGGAGAGCATGATAAGGGAGAATATGAAGAGATTAGGAGAGAAATCAAAAAAACAATTAGGAAGGCAAAGAGGAACTATGAAATTAAATTATCAAGTAACATAAAACAAAATAGTAAAATATTTTACAGGCACGTAAATAAAAAAAGGAATGTCGGGATGGGAATAGGGCTTCTAAGGGATGGACAGGATAATACCACAGGCAGCGATAGAGAGATGGCAGAGGTATTAAATAATTACTTTGCTTCATTATTTACCAGGGAGATAGAATAGGTGGAGATGACATTGGATGATGAGATTAGTAATGAGATAACTGCATTTAAAATAAAACAAGGAGATATATTAAATAAACTAATGAAACTCAAAGAGGATAAAACCACTGGCCTGGACGGATTACATCAGCGCATTTTAAAAGAATCCAGCGAAGAGATAGCAGAGGCATTACTACACATATTTAGTAATTCATTAGAAAAAGGTGTAGTGCCAGAGGACTGGCGGATAGCTAACATAATACCGATATTTAAGAAGGGAGATAGAACATGTCCAGGGAACTAGAGACCAGTCAGCTTAACATCGGTGGTGGGAAAAATAATGGAATCCCTACTAAAGGAGAAAATAGAAGAACATCTAGAAACCAAAAATATAATAATAAATGATCAGCATGGATTTCAAAAGGGAAAGTTTTGCTTGACTAACCTAATTGAATTTTTTGAAGAGGTAACAGAGAGAGTAGACAATGGTAATGCAGTAGATGTAATTTATCTAGATTTTCAAAAGGCCTTCGAGAATAAGGTCAGGGAATGCAGAGTCAGGGGACAAGTAGCAGAATGGATAGCTAGCTGGCTTCAAGACAGAAAGCAGAAAGATGGGGAAGGGGTAGCTATTCAGAGTGGCAGAAGGTGGGAAGTGGTGTTCCACAAGGATCAGTGCTGTTCACAATTTATATTAACGATTTAGACTTTGGAATCAAAAACACAATTTCTAAATTTGCGGATGACACCAAATTGGAGGGGATTGTCAATAATGAGGAGGACTGCAACAATTTACAAGAAGACATTAATAAACTTGCAGAATGGGCATATAATTGGCAAATGAAATTCAACACAGATAAATGTGAGGTATTACATTTTGGTAAGAAAAATAGGGAGGTCTCATATTACTGGGAAAATAAGAATCTAAATGGGGTAGAGAAGCAAAGAGATCTCGGAGTACAAATACACAAATCACTAAAAGTATGGACACAGGTTAATAAGGCCATAAAAAAAGCAAACCAAGCACGAGGGTTTATTTCTAGAGGGATAGAATTGAAAAGTAGTGAAGTTATGCTAAAGTATCGAACCTTGGTTAGACCATACTTGGAGTACTGCGTACAATTCTGGTCGCCATATTATGAAAAGGATATAGAGGCACTGGAGAAGGTGCAGAGAAGATTTAGAAGGATGATACCAGAAATGTGAGGGTATACCTATCAGGAAAGATGAACAGGCTGGGTCTCTTTTCTCTTGAAAAGAGAAGGCTGAGGGGTGACCTAATCGAGGTCTTTAAAATCGTGGAAGGTTTTAATAGAGTGGATACAGAGAGAATGTTTCCATTTGTGGGAAAGAGCATAACTAGAGGCCATCAATATAAAATAGTCACCAAGAAATCAAATAGGGAATTCAGAAGAAACTTATTATCCAGAGAGTGGTGAGAATGTGGAACTCGCTACCACAGGGAGTGGTTGAGGCAAATAGTAAAGATGCATTTAAGGGGTGGTTAGATATGCATATGAGGGAGAAGGGAATAGAGGCTTATGCTGATAGAGTTAGATGAGGAAAGACTAAAGAAGGCTCGAGTGGAGCATAAAGGCCGGCATGGACTGGTTGGGCCGAATGGCCTGTTTCTGTGCTGTATATGCTATGTAATCCTAAGTACTGTTGCACACTGAACTCTTTACTCTCAATCCCAAATTCACTGTTTGGTTCCATTGGGTGTTGGTTTGTTCGTTGACTGATTTGATCTCCTCTCTTTATTCACAGAACTCGAAGCAGCTCCTTTCCAGGTAAGTTCCTCTCAGTCATACAGTAGCTGCCGCTGATAGGGAACCTTCACCTGTATCTGGGAGAAGAGTGAAAGTAGAATCACGGCTTGGAAACCTTCCCAGATAAGGTGCTTTCAAATGGTGAGAATATTGAGTGATGTTTAACTATGGTTTGAGGGGTTATTGGCTCAGGCAGCCTGTGGGAAATGGCAGTGATATGGGCTGTTCCATCGGTGTGTCGAGCTTCTCAAGAACCTGTTAGACAAGCAGTGAAAGAGAGAGAAAGCTGCAGTCACCTGTATCTAACCAACAAACGGCTGCGTCTGCCTATGTATGTTTGCTTCCAAATTGACCCCTTTAAGTCTTCACGCACTTTCTATCCAGAAATTCATATCTCATATTTATAATGGGAACTTCCTGAAGAAACTCTGCTTAATCATCCAAACTATTGGAGGGCTGCATTTCCAACAGTGGCTGGAGGGTGTAATTACAGCGTGACAAGTTTACATAGGCAGTTCCCATTATAAATGTGGACGTTGGAATTTATAATGGAAATATAAAAATACAGGCAGAATGTATGACTTTAAATGGTACTGAATTCCATCTCTGCACCGTGGTTCAGTTATCCCCAACCCTGTGACTCTGCTTCAGCTGAAGACTACACTTGGTGTTGACAAACTGTGTGCAATGCTATGGTATGTCTACCAGTAATAAGCATTAGTAATGAAAGGATGAGGGCTCCAATGGAAAGAAGATGGACATAGGTACATAGTAATGGGCAGGACCAGAAAGGACCACTGCTGTCCATCCAGCCAGTGCTGGTGTTGCGGAAATACCAGATCCAACAATACCTCGACAACTCCTTAAACAAACCTTTCTCCAGTTACTTCTCCACCTCTTGAATATACTGATACACTCAGCCCTCACTGCCACCCTTGCACACACTTTCACCGCCCTCTGTGGAAGGGAGTTCAATATAAACTGTCTCTTCTCCCTTCCTCTTCGAAGTTTAAAACTGAGCCCCTTGTCGAACCTGTGACTACGTTAAACACATTGGGGGTGAAATTGGTCTTTGCCTGTAGCATAAAGCAGGCTTGCAGAGAATCGGCAGACAGCTTTATATCCATCCTGATTTTCCATTGAAGTTGATGGAACATTCTCTCTTTCATTCCAGAGTGACTGAGACTCAGAGAGTCACAGACCCAGATGTTCCAGCGCTCACCCTGAACCTGTCCAATATATCTCAACTTATCCAGAAGAGGCTGAATGGATGGGAAAAGTACCACTCAGACATATTGGGAATCATCAGTAAGAACGTGCAACTTTTCTCCAATATAAGGGACTGAGAGCAGGTCGGGTTCATTGTGTTCAGACAGCTGGGAATATCCCCGAACTTTAATATCAGCTCCCTGTGTCTGTGGATCAGGAGCCTGAGATTAATCCTCAGTCTCCAGCCCCAGTAATAGTAGCACAGCTCATTAAATCAGCTCCTGCTACCCCCAGTGACACCTGACCATTCTTTCACTGAGCCATCTCTTGTCAAGTGACAGTGTGAGCTGGGGACCATAACAGACACCACATGTTCTGTAAAAACTCACTGTTACTCCTGGGACCTATATTCTGTTCATCTGAGTACACACCTGACAATCTTGGTTTTCATTGCTGCTCTCGTTGTGCTGATGATTCCAGCAGTACGTCTGGATCATGTCCACTAATTCAGCGCATTAGTCTTATCATACCCACTGCGTATTGGCCACATCTCCTCTCTTATGACTTTGTACATATAAAAGAATGCCAACAGAACCATAACAGTTTAGAGCACAGAAAGTGGCCATTCGGCCCATTGTGTCCATGACGGCTCTTTGCTAAAGCAATTTAAAGCCCATTCCACTGCCCTGGTCTCTCCCCATAGCCGTGTATCAATCCAAAACTAATCCCACTGCCCAGCTCTCTCCCCATAGCCGTGTACCAACCCAAACTAATCTCACTGCCCAGCTCTCTCCCTATAGTCCTGTATCAATCCCAAACCTATCCCACTGCCCAGCTCTCTCCCTATAGTTCTGTATCAATCCCAAACTAATCCCACTGCCCAGCTCTCTCCCCATAGTCATGTACCAATCCAAACTAATCCCACTGCCCTGCACTCTCCCCATAGCCCTGTATCAATCCAAACTAATCCCACTGCCCAGCTCTCTCCCCATAGCCCTGTATCAATCCAAACTAATCCCACTGCCCAGCTCTCTCCCCATAGCCGTGTACCAATCCAAACTAATCCCACTGCCCAGCTCTCTCCCTGTAGTCCTGTATCAATCCCAAACTAATCCCACTGCCCCGGTCTGTCCCCATATCCCTGTATCAATCCAAAACTAATCTCACTGCCCCGCTCTCTCCTCATATCCCTGTTTCAATCCAAAACTAATCCCCCTGCCCCGCTGTCTCCCATGTGTCCATGATGGCTCTTTGCTAAAGCAATCCAAACTAATCCCACTGCCCCGCTCTCTCCCCATATCCCTGTATCAATCCAAAACTAATCCCACTGCCCCGCTCTCTCCCCATATCCCTGTATCAATCCAAAACTAATCCCACTGCCCCGCTCTCTCCCCATATCCCTGTATCAATCCAAAACTAATCCCACTGCCCTGCTCTCTCCCCATAGCCCTATATCAATCCAAAACTAATCCCACTGCCCCACTCTCTCCCCATAGCGCTGTATCAATCCAAAACTAATCCCATTGCCCCGCTCTCTCCACACAGCGCTGTATCAATTCAAAACTAATCCCACTGCCCCGCTCTCTCCCCATAGCCCTGTATCAATCCAAAACTAATCTCACTGCCCCGCTCTCTCCCCATAGCCCTGTATCAATCCAAAACTAACCCCACTGCCCCGCTCTCTCATCATAGCCCTGTATCAATCCCAAATAAAATTCACTGCCCCGCCCTCTCCCCAAAACCCTGTATCAATCCCAATCTACTTCTACTGCCCCGCCCTCTCCCCATAGCCCTGTGTCAATCCAAAACTAATCCCACTGCCCCGCCCTCTCTCCATAGCCCTGTATCAACCCAAAACTAATCTTACTTCCCCGCCCTCTCCCCATAGCCCTGTATCAATCCCAATCTACTTCTACTGGCCCAGTCTCTCCCCATAGCCCTGTGTCAATCTAAAACTAATCCCACTGCTGCATAACCCTGTATCTTCCTGTGCTTCAGTAAGGCAGATTCTCCTTGGCCTGCATTGCAGTGCATTGGATCTCTCAGACATATGAAAACTGGAACATTGGGCAGGTTATCACATGCAGCTGTAAAGGAACTCGTCCAATGTTCCTATTTAAATGAACGCAGTCATTCTGTCCCTCCTCCTTCACAGAGATAAGCTGGGCCTGTCCCTGTGGTAGCTCACTTGGCCTCTCCCCTTTCTGGATATGCAGCAGTCATTTGAGTGGGTCAGCTGGCTGCAGTAGAAGGAGAAGCACCCTGAGACGCAGGTCCCTCATCCCTGCCTCCTCCTACACTGCCCCTGCTGCTGGGAACTCGCTTAGCATGTCCTGCCGTCAGACAGGTGACAGACCACCGACCTACAGTGAGGTTACTGAAGCCCAGTGTCAGGGTGTGATCCAGATCAGTCCCAAGCTTGGGGAATTCAGGCCAAGCACTGCAGCAAAGGTCTTCCACAGCAGCAGCTGTGACTTTGTGGGGAATCCTGGAGCTGGGCTCAGAATATCTATTGAAGGAGGGTCCACTGCTGTTACCACTGGCTAGCTCCTGGGGAGGGGATACACAGTTCTGTGCAGTGTTTGCCCTGAGTGTACAGCACTGGGGCCCACACACTGCTATTGAACAGGGATTCTGATTGAAGGCCATTTATTGAATATGGGAAGAATCCAGTCTAACCGGTAATATGGGGCTGACACTGTCTGGGAAATACTGACACTCCGACCCTGCAGCTGTCAATCATTGATCTGAGTGGAATAACCCTGTCTGACCAATCTCTTCTTTCCTCTCTAGGGCAAAGCTCACCGATGAGCCTGGATCCAAAGACAGCAAACTCGAGCTTGGTTCTGTCTGATGATCTGAGATCCGTGACATGGTCTGAACAGGATCAGCCCTACCCACCTCACCCAGAGAGGTTTACAGACTATTTCCAAGTCCTCTGCTCACAGAGCTTCTCCTCAGGATCCCATTCCTGGGATGGGGAGAGTGATGGGAAAGAATGGGGCCTGGGGATTGTGTATGGGAGCATAGATAGGAAAGGGCAGTACTCTTGGTTTGGGGAAAGCAGTAACTCCTGGTGTTTATATCTTGGCACAGATTCAGTCACATTCTGGCATGATAATGAGCGCACTGACCTCCCACTGATCCCGTCCAAGAGCAGGATCCGAGTTCAGTTGGACTACGAGGCTGGGACTGTGTCATTTCACCAGGTCACTGACTCACTGACTCATTTACACACATTTCAAACCACATTCACTGAACCTGTGTTTCCAGCATTTGGTTGTTTTGACAAATCCCTAAAACTGCTAAATTAATCCTGACTGCTGAGATTATTTTCTGGTTAATCTGTGTTGATATGTCTGCCAATGATTATAAACTCCAATAATCTGTCATTAAAGATCGAGTGACTGAGCACTCGAGCAAACATGAGGTGATCAGAGAGAGCCAGTAAGGCTTTGTTAAATTTAAGTCATGTCTGACTAATCTAGTTGAATTTTTGAGCAGGCCACTGATTACGTACACAAAGGAATGTCTGGATGTTGTCTATAGACTTCCAAAATGCATTTAATAAGGTTCCGCACAAAACACTATTGGCAAAAATGAAAGTCTATGCAATTAGAGGTAGCCTTTTGACTTGATTTGTAAATTGGTTGGGAGGTCGGAGACAGAGAGTGGGGATGAAGGGTATGTACTCAAATTGGCAGGATGTGACTACTGGTTTTCCCCAGGGATCTGTACTGGGGCTTCAATTTGTCACCATATTTATTAAATGACTTGAATGATGGAATAAAGAGTTGTATATCCAAGTTTGCAGATGACACTAAGTTAGAAGCAACTAGAAACTTTGGAGGAACAAAGTGATTTGGGAGTCATTAAAAGCTAGTAGACAGGTACAAAACGCAATCAAAAAAGCAAATGAAATGTTGGCCTTTATCTCAAGGGAGCTGGATTACAAAGGAGAGGAAGTTATACTTCAGTTGTATGGAGTCTTGGTCAGACCTGCGTTCAGTTCTGGACACCGCACCTCATGAAGGATATATTGGCCCTGGATGGGGTGCAGCGCAGATTCACCATCATGATACCAGGGCTTAGAGGGTTAAATTATGAGGGCAGGTTGCATAAACTTGGCTTGTATTTCTTTGAGTTTCAAGGTTGAGGGATGATCTGATCGAGGTGTTTAAAATAATGGAGATTCGATATGGTAGATAGAGAGAAACTATTTCCTCTGGTGGGGTAGTCCAGAACAAGAGGACATAATCTTAAAATTAGAGCCAGCCCATTCTGGAGTGAAATTAGGAAGTACTTTTTCACCTAAAGGGTAGTGGAAACCTGGAACTCTCTCCCACTAAATGCTGTGCATGCTGGGGGTCAATTGGTGCTTTCAGGACTGAGATTGATAGATTTTTATTATGTAAGGGTTCCAAGGGATATGGAGCTAAGGCGGGTAAATGGAATTGAGGTACAGATCAGCCCTGATCTAATAGAATGGCAGAACAGGGTCGAGGGACTAAATGGCCTACTCCTGTTACTATGTATGCAAGTCCCTAAACTTGCAACTAGTGTATATCCCCCTGTGTACAGATCCCATGGGAAAGGTGTGCAGATCCCAGGAGAGGTCAAGGTGGGGGTTTTTCATCTCCAGGTGGAAAATGGACAGGCAATGGGCAAGCTGTGTGGAGTCAGCTTGAGACCCACGTGATTTTCAGCATTGCCCCTGGTCACCATGCAGTCAGCAAACTGCCGGCATAAAATGATCTCCCTATAGACAGCTCACAGATTTGGGGGCAGGAAATCAGGCTGTCAGTCAACGGCCTGCAGCAACAGTTTAATGGGGACGTGTGTTTTACATCGAGAAGTGAAAGAAGGAATACTGTGGAGCAGGACACTGCAGGAGTCAGAACCTACAGCAACAACCACGAAAGATTTCCAATCCAAAAGCTCCATCTGGCTTCATCTGACAGCAGCTGAGGATCCCTTTTAACATCGCTGGAAATGGCTGCCTCGTGACTTGTACCACCCATGGTTGGTTGGTGCGGGGGTGGGCAGGAACTGGCGGCAGTCAGACGGGCAGAGATGAACATGCGCTGTGGGTCACTTGACCCTTGTTTGTATGTCAGTAGAACTAGCATTAAGCCAGCGGTAAGTAAATAGCCCCAGCGGTACATCAACGTCAATTCAGTAGGATTAGCGGTATGCCAGCGCTAACTCAGTAGGACTAGAGGTATATCAACGCTGTGTCAGTCGGACTGGCAGTTTGGAGGACTAGTGCTAAGTCAGTAATGACTAACAGGTGGTCAGTGCTAAGTCAGTAGGAGTAGTGGTAAGTCAGCGCTAAGTTAGTAAGACTAGTGGTAATTCAGTGCTAAGTCAGTAGGTATAATGTATTATCACATGGTTTGGTATGAGCATGCTCAGTTCGCTCATCGTGTCTCTGCCCTTCAGTTGTTTGAACCAAGTATATTACATTTTGGCGACAAGGATGGGATCCCAAAGTTTGTGTGTGGACTGGTGGATGAGCGCACACAGTCCAAGTTACTATACACTCCGAACCTAACGTTTGACATAGAATGCAAAATCGCTCTATCTATGGAGATGGCGTCTAAGAATGCTAGGGAGCTCCGTCCAACTCAAGTGACTAGTGCAGCTGAGGCCTACAGTCACAAAGCCACCACCAAACATAAAGCTGTGAGACTGGGTCAAAAGCATGTTGGTGAGAGCAGTTCAGTGAATTGTTATCGCTGCAATGGAAATCACTCACCACAGTCCTTCCAATACTGAAATGCAAAGTGTTTTCACTGCCAGAAGCAAGGCCATATTTCAACAGCTTGCAGAGCTAGATCTAAAGCAGGAAGTAAGAACAATTCTAGTGGCAATGCAAAACAGTGACAACTAAAGGGAGGAGTTTGCAATATTGAAGTGAACACACCTGACGTTGACCAGTTTGGCATAAAAATAAAACAAAAAAGGTGATTCAACCGTGGCTAACAAAGGAAGTTAGGGATAGCATAAGATCCAAGGAGAGGACATATAAATTGGCCAGAAAAAGCAGAAAACCTGAGGATTGAGATCAGTATAGGATTCAGCAAAGAAGGACAAAGGGATTAATTAAGAGGGGGAAAATAGAGTATGAGAGTAAGCTTTCAGGGAACATAAAAACTGACTGTAAAAGCTTTTATAGATATGTGAAGAGAAAAAGATTGGTGAAGTCAAGCGTAGGTCCCTTGCAGTCAGAATCAGGGGAATTTATAATGGGGAACAAAGAAATGGCAGACCAATTAAATACATACTTTGGTTCTGTCTTCACAAAGGAGGACACAAATAACCTCCCAGAGATGTCGGGGAACATAGGGTCTAATGAGAGGGAGGAACTGAAAGAAATCAGTATTTGTAGGGAAATAGTGTTAGGGAAATTGACGGGATTGAAGGCCGATAAATCCCCAGGGCCTGATAATCTACATCCTAGGGTAATTAAGGAAGTGGCCCTAGAAATAGTAGATGTATTGCTGGTCATCTTCCAAAATTCTATAGACTCTGGAACAGTTCCCATGGATTGGATGGTAGCTAATGTAACCCTACTATTTAAAAAAGGTGGTAGAGAGAAAATGGGGAATTGTAAGCCTGACATCGGTAGTGGGGAAAATGCTAGAGTCCATTATAAAAGATGTAATAGCAGAGCACTTGGAAAACAGTGACAGGATCGGACAAAGACAACATGGATTTACAAAAGGTAAATCATGCTTGACTAATCTACTGTAATTTTTTGAGGATGTAACTGGTAAAATAGATAAGGGAGAACCAGTGGATGTGGTGTATTTGGACTTTCAGAAGGCTTTCGATAAGGTCCCGCATAAGAGATTAGCGTGTAAAGTTAAGGCACATGGGATTGGGGGCAAGGTATTGACTTGGATAGAGAACTGGTTGGCGGACAGAAAGCAAAGAGTTGGAATAAATGGGTCTTTTTCCGAGTGGCAGGCAGTGACTAGTGGGGTACCGCAGGGATCGGTCCTAGGACCCCAGCTATTCACAATATATATTAATGATCTAGACGAGGGAATTGGATGTAATATCTCCAAGTTTGCAGACGACACAAAGCTGGGTGGGAGTGTGTGCCATGAGGAGGATGCTGAGAAACTTCAGTATGATTTGGACAGGTTGGGTGATTGGGCAGAAGCATGGCAGATGCAATATAATGTGAATAAATGCGAGGTTATCCACTTTGGTGTCAAAAACAGGAAGGCAGATTATTATCTGAATGGCAATAGATTGGGAGAAGGGGAAGTGCAACGAGACCTGGGTGTCCTTGTGCACCAGTCGCTGAAGGTAAGCATGCAGGTGCAGTCGGCGGTTAAGAAGGCAAATGGTATGTTGGCCTTCGTAGCAAAAGGGTTCGAGTACAGGAACAAGGATGTCCTGCTGCAGTTGTACAGGGCCTTGGTGAGACCACATCTTGAGTATTCTGTGCAGTTTTGGTCGCCTTATCTGAGGAAGGATGTTCTTGCCATGGAGGGAGTGCAGCGAAGATTCACCAGGCTGATACCTGGGATGGCAGGAATGACGTATGAGGAGAGATTGGGGCGATTGGGCTTATACTCGCTGGAGTTTAGAAGAATGAGAGGTGATCTCATTGAAACTTATAAAATTCTAACAGGACTAGACAGACTAGATGCAGGAAGGATGTTCCCGATGGCCGGGGAGTCCAGAACCAGGGGTCACAGTCTAAGGATAAGGGGTAAGCCATTTAGGACTGAGATGAGGAGGAATTTCTTCACCCAGAGAGTGGTCATGGCCAAGTAGACTTTTTCAAAGAGTACATGTAGACTTCTGTGAGAAAGTAAATGATTATTTCCTGGTACTTGTAGACAGTCACTCAAAGTGGATTGAAGTGAAACACATGAGGGGGCAATTTTCCCAGCCCCAAGGAGGCGGGTTTAGAGGCGGGACAGTTGGCAAAATCGCAAAAACTGAGGGCAGGTTCGGAGCCCGACTCCAACCCGCCTCCACGCAATTTTGCCGGAGGCGGTTTTGATGGGTGCGATTCGGTCCCACCTCCAGCAGTCCAGAGAGGTAGTTAAGAACCTTAAATAGTAGTTAAGGGCCTCTATAATCCTATTTTGACAGGCCCTCATTATTTTACCACATTTTCTGCGTGTTCCACGACCCTCCTAAACCACGCCAGCTAAACCTGGCGGGTTGACAAGTGGGTGGCCTCCTCACAACTGCAGCTCCACCACTAAAATGGAGCTTTCATCAGGATCAGTTGCAGGTGGCAGAACTTTTATTCCACAGGTCTTTCAGCACTTTTAGCAGGCCTACCGAAGTCGGAGGTGCTGCAGCTTTTATCTGTCAACTGTGGGACCTCCTTGGAAGACCCTCTCCCCGCTTGGACTGAGCGCTTCCCCAACAGAGGTATCTGCCAGCAGCATGGGAACCATTTATTTCCTTTCACCATGAACCTCAGATTTGGATGAGGAGCAGCCACGGCAGCAGCAGAACCATCAGCTCAGCAGCAACAGCAGCAGGAGCCCCAACCTCCTGCTCACCCACCTGATGCTGCACAGGGCAGAAGGCGCCAGCGCATGGAAGCACGTCGCTGCAGGAGATACCCCCAACACAGGGTTTACAGACAGGATGAGCTACCTCAACATGACTGAGCAGCAGTGCCAAAGGAGGCTGAGACTTTTGCAAGAGGTTGTCGGAGACATCTGCGCACTGCTGCAGCAACACCTGGAGCCCATAGGAGCGGGTGGAAACCCCTTACCAGAGGCTGTCAAAGTCACCACCGCACTCAACTTCTTTGCCTCAGGCTCCTTCCAGGGATCATCAGCGGCATCTGCCAGTCAGCCACCCACAGTTGCATCACGCAGGTTACCGATGCCCTTTTCGCAAAGGCCCACAATTACATCCACTTCTCAAGGGATCAAGCAAGTGTAACCACACGTTCAGTTGTACAGGGCCTTGGTGAGACCACACCTTGAGTATTGTGTGCAGTTTTAGTCGCCTTATCTGAGGAAGGATGTTCTTGCCATGGAGGGAGTTCAGCGAAGATTCACAAGGCTGATACCTGGGATGGCAGGAATGACATATGAGGAGAGATTGGGTCGATTGGGCTTATACTCGCTGGAGTATAGAAGAATGAGAGGGGATCTCACCGAAACATATAAAATTCTGACAGGTCTGGACAAACTAGATGCAGGAAGAATGTTCCCGATGGTTGGAGAGTCCAGAACCAGGGGTCATAATCTAAGGGTAAGGGGTAAGCCATTTAGGACAGAAATGAGGAAGAATTTCTTCACCCAGAGAGTGGTGAACCTGTTGAATTCTCTACCACAGAAGGTAGTTGAGGCCAAGTCATTAAATATATTCAAGAATGAGTTAGATATATTTCTTAAAGCTAAAGGTATCAAGGGATATGGGGAGAAGGCAGGTACAGGGTACTGAGTTTGGATGATCAGCCATGATCTCATCGAATGGCGGAGCAGGCTCGAGGGGCCGAATGGCCTACTCCTGCTCCTATCTTCTATGTTTCTTCTATGTTTCTATGTTTCAGTTGCCTTTGCAAATATGGCAGGCTTGCCAATGGTGCAGGGCATCATAGACTGCACACATGTGGCCCTTAGGGCACCCCATCAGAACCCAGTTATTTTTGTCAACCGCAAGGGTTTCCACTCCCTCAACGTACAGCTGGTGTGTAACCACAAGAAGGACATTTTGCATGTTTGCGCCAAGTTCTGTGGTAGTTGCCATGACTCTTTCATCCTGCGGAACTCTAGTGTTCCTCCGCTCTTCAATCCGCCAAACCAACTTAACAGATGGCTCCTTGGTGACAAGGGCTACCTCCTGAAGATGTAGCTAATGATGCCGATCAGGAGGCCAGCTAATGAGGCTGAAGAGCGCTACAACGCCAGCCACATTTCAACCAGGTCCATCATCGAGCAAACCATTGGCTTGCTGAAGATGCGATTCTGATGCCTTGACAGATCAGGTGGAGCCCTGCAGTATTCAGCAGCCTGGGTCTCCAGAATAGTCGTGGTCTGCTGTGCACTGCACAACATGGCACAGCGTCGTGGCTTGCAGCTTCCTGATGAGCAGGTGGCTCAGTTCATAGCCTCCTCAGATGAGGAGGAGGAGGAGGAGGAGGAGGGCTGAGCGCCGGGGTATCGACCAGCAGCAGCAGCACACGAGCACATGGCTGCCCGCAATGCAAGTGATGCACTCATCCTGGCCAGATTTTCATAGGTTGCCCTTTTTGGCACATGTCCTTGGCTCCATCTTAACACATGATAGACAATGGACATGACTCTCTGGCCTCATTTCACTCTGGCCACAAACATGACCACGCAAGTGGCGCGGAGCCCGCAATGTGGAGCTGGCTAAGGCGAAATAACAGATGCCATCACGTCAACAGTTTGCCATCAAATCATTTTTATACTTTCAAACAGGGATGGCATTTCGTCAATAAACAGAAACAATCACCCAAGTGGCTGCCCCTATGACTAATGGTGCTTTATTTTTCTCTTACGCGTGCTCCTACGTGGTGCTCCCCCTGTGGCTTCAGCAGAAGTGGAGGCCCCCTTGCTCACATTGATGCTACTCCTGCTTTGACACCATTGGCGGGCGTCCTCTGGTTTTACGAGCCTGTGAGGGCTCGCCAAATGTCTGCGCATCCTGCGGCAGTGCAGAGGCTGAGACGCCCATCTCATTTGGGTGCGGACTCTGGTGGGGCTCTGACCGAGGGCTACGCAGTGGCATGGAAGTGTGAGCACTTGGAGAGGAGCCTCCACTTCCTTGTTGTCTGCCACCAACTTCTCTCTCATGAGTCAGGTTCACCTCATCGCTTGCAAGTGGCTTGAGAGCACCTTGCTGCACATCAGGGGGGCCATGGGGACCCGTCTCTGCACTGGCAGTCCTACTCAAAAGGACTTCCATGAAGCTCTGGTTTCTCTGTTCAATAGCTGCCCATCACTCCTCCAGAGATGTCAGTCTATTCTGAACAATGACCATGTTTTCCTGACTCTGGCGACTTATTTCCTCCTTGGCCGTAGCCAGCCTTTCCATGGAGGTTGCCATCCTTTCCGTGGTGCAGAGTATATGTGCCATTGCCTCCCCAACAGCATTGGTCATGTTACAGTTAGATTCCTCCATCCTCTCCACACTCGCAGTGACCCTGGAGACAAGACCTGTCAGAGACTCCTGCACCTGCTCCTGGAGTTCCAACATCGCTCTCCTTCTGGATGGACCCAGAGGCACAGGGTCCACATTCAGTGGAGCAGAGCTAGGAGAGTCCTGCGACCTCCGTCGTGGACTCTCCACTGCTGTCCCTGTCTCCACCACCTGCTGATGCTCACCTGTGAGATGTGATACACATGGTGACAACGCTAACCTATGTCCTGACGGTCCCACCAAGGTGCGCGTATCTGCGCTGGTGCTGGGTGCGCTTACATCTGCTGATGCTGCATCCTCAGAGGTTGCAGGTTCCCCTGAGGAGTCTTGCTGCTCAGCCTCTTCCTCGTCAACAGTGGGGTGGGGCTCTGTGGATGGTCCTGTGGGGGAGTAAAGGCATGGGTTAGACATTTGACGGAAGTGTGGCATGCACATGCAATAGTGCAGATGCTCAAGTGGCATTCTAATAATGTACACCAACGACCATTTCAGTCACTCAGGTAGTGTAAATGAGAGAGGCAAAACTATTCTGTCACCAGCTTGGTCTGCCTCGCCCGTCTGTCCGTCCCCCACTTCCACCTCCACCTCTGTGCCGGCGATGTCCAGGGCCGCCTCTTCAGCCTGGGTGAGAAGGGCGAGGGAAGGTGGCCCTCCTCCTGTCTTCGCCCTTTTTCTTCTATTGTGGGCTCTCTTTTCCTGCAGTGAGGGAGACAAATGGAGTTGGAGTGAGAATGATGGAGTGAGTGTAGAGAGTCCAGAGCATAGATGCTTAGAAGGAGACAAAGATGGAGTGAAGTTTCATGTCCAAGGGCCCTCCCTGTGCGTTGTTAGTCGTTGTCATTGCATAACATTGAAAGGAAGTGTGAGGGCAGCATAGTCGAATGGTGAAGTGATTGGGTTCATAGAGTGAGATGGTGAAGGGTGCAAGGGTTGTAAGGGTAAAGTGGGATGTGGAGGAGGGGTTGACAATGCAGAGTGCTGGTGATGAGAGGAGAAGGGGAGCAGAAGGAGGGTCAAGCTGAAGGTGTACTCACTTTGCCTGATCTTACAAGGTCATTGAACCTTTTACGGCACATGTTCTGCTGCACACTGATCTGGAGGTGATGTCCCTTGCCAGCTGTACCCACACAGCCTTGGTTTCTTTGGGAGGCCTCTTCCTCCCAGATGAGGGGAAGAGCACCTCCCTGCTGGCTCTCACCCCCTCAACCAGCATTCCCAGCGCCTCATCGGAGAACCTCGGGAGGCCCTTGCCTTGGAGTTGGCCATTGTTGAAGCAGATAAAAGTTTGGAGGTGGTGCATCATCGACCAAAAACCAGTGGAATGAGCCAAGGCAGCAAGCAGTCCTTAAATGTGTGAAGGAATATACTATATAACCTTTTTAGAAAAATATACTATATAGCCTTTTTAGAAAAATACAGTATCTTATGAAAGAATTCTGGCCTTGTTGAGATAAGACAGTGGTTGACCCTGAAGAGTACCTTATAAGGAACGCTACCTTATAAATTCTTTAAAACATGACAAACTAGGTTTGGAAATGTAGAAACACAACAATGAAATAGCTATGAAAGTAATTTGGCTATTGAAACAGGACAAGTTGTTGACCCTGAAGAAATAACTTTGTTGAAACAGAAGAATGGGTGGCTCCGATTGGCTGGCCTTTTGGGAACAGAACAATGGTCAACCCTGGATAAGTGATTTAAATTAAACCTCTTAAAGATGGCACATAAGATAAGGAACATCTACCCTCGTAAAGATGACACATGAAATAAAGGACATCTGCCTTCACACCTATATGGTAAAAACTCCCAATAGCTATTGCCAATGTAGCAGTAAGAATTGCAAGAGGTCAGCAGAAAGATGAATAGTGATGATTAACTTGGATCAGCAGAAACCTTATGGGATACAACTGAAAAAGAGTATAAATATTGAAGTCTCAAATGGGATATCAGACTCACTTTAATTGGGCAAAGTGATTCTCGACTACAGAGGTGGCTCTGTGGTCTTCCATTCTTTGTACCTCGGGGATAGAAGGTAATTTGATATTGATGGATATCCTGTATAGAAAATTTTAAGAACCATAATACTGTAACGAAGTTAAGATTTTAAAGTAAGATTCTCTGTTAAAAAGATCGTATTTTTTCTCCTTTTCGAACTGTTAACTTTGCGATTGACTGATTCACCAACTGTAAATTGCATGTCGGTTCTTTTAATAAATCTCTATATATTTTTAGAATTGTCTCACAGAAGTCTTCTGTATCAATAATGCGCGAACCCAATCTCTGTACACTCTTTGGTGGAGAGGTACATGTCTGAAGGAGATCTCCGGACCCTCATAATATCCAGGACGTTACAGTCTGGCTAAACTTATTAAAAGTGCTATCTGGAGGACGGTAACATTCTCGGGTTGCTCCTTTCCTTTAGGGAGAGATAGCCTGGACCTTTAGACCCAGTTAAGCGTCTTTAGGATTTGGCTACCTCAAACTTTAATTGAAAGTGAACATCTGAGAAATACGCCTGATCCAGGATAGCCCCAAAGGGGCTAGGACTAGTAAATATCCTTTCAAATGAAGCTGGATAAGTGACATCAGCAGAGGTGAGTTTCAGTCCCAAAACACTAATTGGCCCAGGGGAACCCACACCTCTGAAATCAACTGGCCAATTAGGGGAAAATCACAATTTTTTCCCACCTCTCAGTGGAGGCGGGTTTGGAACCCACCCAAACCAAAACCCACGTCCAACCTGCCTCATTGGGAAAATCGCGCCCATGCGTTCAAATACTACAACTGAATGTACCATAGATGAGTTGTGGTCTATCTTTGCATGTCATGGCTTACCTGAAGAGCTTCTTTCTGACAATGATCCTCAGTTCCGTTCTGCTCTCAGAATAGTGAAAGAAGGACTTAAAATAAAGTGTTGCAGGGTTGTTTGGGACTCAGCATGAAGCAATGTTTGGCAAATTTCTTGCTGAAGTACAGAACTACTCCGCACACTACAACTGGATATAGCCCAGCAGAACTCTTGATGAAGAGAAGATTGAGAACACGATTGAGTCTTGTTCAACCGAATTTGGCCTCAAGTGTTGAACAGAAACAGTTGAGTCAGAAACGTTATTATGACACCAATCAGAAAGAACGCAGTTTCAAACAAAATGAGTGTGTTCGTGGTCTCAGTCCCCATGGCAAGTTGAATTCACACAAGTGGGATATAGGAATCATAGTAGAGGTTGGTGGAACCAAGAGGTTTCACCAATGAAGAGGTTTCACAAACCAAGAGTTTTCTATAGGCATATAAATAATAAACACATAGTAAGAGGAGGGGTGGAGTCGATTAGGGACCAAAAAAGAGACCTACGCATGGAGGCAGAGGGCATGGCTGAGATACTAAATTAGTAATTTGCATCTGTCGTCACCAAGGAAGAAGTTGCTGCCATAGACCTAGAGAAAAAGGTGGTAGTGAAGATACTGGATCTGATAAAATTTGATAAAGAGGAGGTACTAGAAAGGCTGTCTAAACTTAAAGTTGATAAGTCACCTGGACTGGATGGGATGCATCCTAGGATGCTGAGGGAGGTTAAGGAGGAAATCATGGAGGTACTCGCCATAATCTTCCAATCCTCCTTAGATACGGGGGTGGTGCCAGAGGACTGGAGAATTGAAAATGTTACACCCTTGCTCAAAAAAGGGTGTAAGGGTAAACCCAGCAACTACAGGCCAGTCAGTTTAACCTCGGTAGTGGGGAAGCTTTTGGAAACGACAATGAGGGACAAAGTTAACGGTCACTTGGACAAGTGTAGATTAATTAAGGAAAGCCAGCACGGATTTTTTAACAGCAAATCGTGTTTAACTAACTTGATTGAGTTTTTTGATAAGGTAACAGAAAGGGTTGATGAGGGCAATGCGGTTGACGTGGTGTATATGGACTTTCAAAAGGCATTTGATAAAGTGCCACATAATAGACTTGCCAGCAAATTTGAAGCCCATGGAATAAAAGGGACAGTAGTAGCATGGATACAAAATTGACTAAGTGACAGGAAACAGAGAGTAGTAGTGAACGGTTGTTTTTTGGACTGGAGGAAGGTATACAGTGGTGTTCCCCAGGGGTCGGTACTGGGACAACTGCTTTTCTTGATATATATTAATGACTTGGATGTGGGTGTACAGGGCACAATTTCAGAATTTGCAGATAACACAAAACTTGGAAGTATAGTGAACAGTGAGGAGGATAGTGATAGATTTCAAGAAGACATAGATAGGCTGGTGGAATAGGCAGACATGTGGCAGATGAAATTTAATGCAGAAAAATGCGAAACGATATATTTTGGTAGGAAGAATGAGGAGAGGCAATATAAACTAAAGGGTACAATCCTAAAGGGGGTCCATGAACAGAGAGACCTGGGGGTATATGTGCACAAATCATTGAAGATGGCAGAGCAGGTTGAGAAAGCGGTTAAAAAATCATACGGGATACTGGGCTTCATAAATAGAGACATAGGGGTAAAAATTCAGTTGGTTGCGCCTCCCGTTAGTGCCTTAAGAGGGCGCTAATGGGGCGCAAAGCCGCTAACGCCCGGGCGCAGCGATGTTTGCGCCGCTCGGGAACTTAACTAGAGATTGTGCGGCGGCGCTAAACTTTACCGCTGCGACCACCTGCGCGCGCAGATTGTGACGTCATTCCATGGTGCAACGCCCTTGTGGTGCCCCGGAGCGGAAATTGAGTGGCGCCCCCTGCCTTACCGCCTGGCGCATCCAACGACCAGAAGACTGGAACGCTATCAATCGCTGTGGGGCTGGGGGGGGCGCTATTTAAAGGGGGCCTCTTCCTGTCTTTTATTGTTGGTGGCATTTTTGAACTATGCATTCTGAGAGCGAGAGGGAGAGACTTCTGGAGAGATTCAACGTTGTGTGAAGGAGTTTTGGGTACTGAGCAGCACTTTGCAGGTTCATTTTGATTTGCCATTCCTTGTATCGATTTAGCAGAGACTGTGGGAGCTGCACTCTGAGCTCTTTGCCTGGTACTCTCCATTGTTCTTTCCAGCACATTTGATGTGCAAGTCTCTCCAGGCCGAGATTCAAGGCTGCAATGAACAGGATGTGGATGGAAAGCAAGATTAACCATCCCCTTTAAGAACTGGCCCGTGCCATTGTGTGTGTGTTCCATTGCTGACTGACATTACATGAGCTTCGCCAGCGCTCTGAGGTAGCGCCTCACTCCTTGGCCTTTGCGCCTTAAGACAGGTGTGCAGCGCCTGATTTAGCTCTCCACTCACCTCCCGGGGCGGTAAAAGTGAAGTTTCCAGTCAGTGCCGATAATTAGCGCCAGGCGCTAATATTTGCGTCCAGACGATATTTGCGCCCCAAATGGGGCGCGACCTAATTTTTCCCCCATAGAGTACAAATGTAAGGAAGTTAATGAACCTTTATAAAACACTGGTTTGGCCTCAACTGGAGTATTGTGTCCAATTCTGGGCACTGCACTTTAGGAAGGATTTACGAGAATGATTCCAGGGATGGGGTACTTCAGTTACGTGGATAGACTAGAGAAGCTGGGGTTGTTCTCCTTAGAGCAGAGAAGGTTGAGAGGAGATTTGATAGAGGTATTCAAAATCATGAGGGGACTAGACAGAGTAGATAGAGAGAAACTGTTCCCATTGACGGAAGGGTTGAGAACAAGAGGACACAGATTTAAGGTGATTGGCAAAAGAACCAAAGGCGACACGACAAAAAACTTTTTTACGCAGCGAGTGGTTAGGATCTGGAATTCACTGCCTGAAAGGGTGGTGGAGGCAGACTCAATCACGGCTTTCAAAAGGGAATTGGATAAGTACCTGAAGGAAAAAAAATTGCAGGGCTACGGGGAAAGGGTGGGGGAGTGGGACTAGCTGAAGTGCTCTTGCAGAGAGCCGGCACGGGCTCGATGGGCCGAATGGCCTCCTCTGTGCTGTAATCATTCTATGATACTATGATTCTATGAAGAGATAGTTGGTTGAAATTGGTGACAAAATCTAAAGTGTTCGTGTAGATCAAATGATCTCTGCTAGAGATGAACCAAGACATGATGATGAACCATTTGATCATGAACACATACATGAGTTTGACTCCGTTCAGACTTCAGAAACTGAAGTACCAGGTTCAAACAAATCTGAGATAGAAACAGAATCAGCTTTGAGTTCGGAACCAAAACAAAACAGCCCGAAAATTGGTTCAACACCAAAACCTTCTGTAGGGAGATCAGGAAGGCTCCACACACCTGTTATTAAACTGGATTTGTAATTCATTTGTAGTATTTGTAGTTCATTTAAAAGAAAAAAAGCCAGGAGTTTTTGTTATGTGATACATGTAATACTTGGAAAGGTGGGACCATAGTTTTATTGTATTTCAGAGGGGAATACGTACATTTTTTTAAGGGGAAAGCAGTGTACTGTATTATCACATGGTCTGTCACATGGTTTGGTATGAGCATGCTCAGTTCACTCTGGCCTAATAAACAAGCACATGGACTAGCAACTCATCGTGTCTCTGTCCTTCAGTTGTTCTACCCAAGTATAGTATAGTAGGACTAGCGGTAAGTCAGCGCTAATTCAGTATGACTAGCAGTAAGCCAGGTCTAAGTCAGTAGGACTAGCGATAAGCAATGTTCCCTCTAATTTTATTTTTTCTTGCGCGGTCCCTTTAACTGGCCCATTCAAATTTCCACACATACGCTGTTTCTTCCATGTAAAAGCCAATGAGCGGCCTGCGCGGGACCTCCAGACCGTCGCGGGGCAGTGCAACTTAGCGGGACTGTTGGCAGTAAGTCAGCGGTATGCCAGGAGGTCTAGCACTAAAACAGCTGTAATCAGTAAGACTAGCGTTAAGCAAGCACTAAGTCCGTATGACTAGCAGAAAGTCAGTGGTAATTCAGAAGGACTAGAATTTAATTAATAGGACTTGCGCCAAGTCAGTTTGACTAGTGCCAAGTCAGCACTAAGTCAGTACAACTAGAGGCAATTCAGCGTTAAGTCAGTATGACTAGCAGTAAGTTAGCGCTAAGGCAGTAGGACGAGCAATAAGTCAGTATCACCAGCTGTAAGTCAGTGCTAGAGCAGTAAGCCAGCACTAAGTCAGTAGTGGTAATTCAGCGGTAAGTCCGTAGGACTAGCGGTAAGTCAGTGCTGGGTCAGTAGGCCTAACAATAAGCCAGCACTAAGTCAAGAGGACTAGTGGTAATTCAGTGTTAAGTCAGTAGGACTAGCACAAAGTTAGTAGGACTAGCGCTAAGTCAACAGTCTGTATAACTAGCCGAAAGTCAGTGGTAAATCAGAAGGACCAGCAGTCAATCAGGGCTAAATTAGCTGGATTAGTAGTAAGTTAGCGGTAAGTCTGTAGGACTAGCGGTAAGTCAGCACTAAGTCAGTAGGACTAGAAGAAAGTCAACGGTACTCAGTAGGATTAGTGCTAAGTCAGTATGACTAGCAGTTGGTCAGCGCTAAGTCAGTAGGACTAGCGGTAATTTAGCGCTAATCATTAGGACTAGCTGTAAGTCAAAACTAAGTCAGTAAGGCTCGCAGTAAGTCAGTGCTAAGTTCGTAGGACTAGCATAATGTCAGGCGGTAAGCCAGAAAGATTAGCAGTCAGTCAACGCTATGTCAGTAGGACTAGCAGTAAGTTAGTAGGACTAGTGCTAAGTCAGTATGACGAGCAGTAGGTCAGCGGTAAGTCAGTAGGAGGAGTGGTAATTTATCGGTAAGTCATTCGGACTAGCAGCCACTCCAGCTTGTTTAGTTTTTGAGCACAAACAGAGCATTAGTGAGAAAGACATCGACCCCAGTGAGAAAATCGACATTAGGAACATGTTACGTCAGTAGGAACATCGAGACAAAGAAAGCCCAAGGTCCACCTAATTCACCTTCTACCATCCTACAATAATGGAGTGGTTGACTAATCATAACAACCAATCCCTTTTACTGAGTCTAGAACAGACCCAGACGTGAGGTGAGGGAAAGCACTCGTGGTGGAGAGCTTTGGGAACCACAGCCTGTTCACCTGTTCCTCCCGAGCATGTTACTCACCACACGTCATGTCTCAAATTACTCATACACTGTTTCCCAAAATGTTATTTTCTGAAATAAATCTATCTAATTTGCATTTGAATGAATCAACGCTAACTGCTTCCATCGTCTCCCGAGGTAGTCTGTTCCAAAGATTGACCTCTCGTTCACTGAAATAATGTCCCCAATATTAATTTGCAGGCGGCTTCCGAGCAAGGGGAAGGGTAGGGGTTCGGTAGAATTGCGTGGATGAAACCCGGAAATCAAGTCAGTGGGTCAGAATCTACGATTGCAACTGAATTGAAGCAATTAATTTTGATTTCCAAGTTTCGCATCTCCAAGCTGTGCAGCGGGCGTGATGCACACCCGCATGACACAATTGCTGCTCTATTTAAAGGGACAATGTACAAATGGAAATTGGAGGAGCCAGGAGGTGTTTAGGATGCACATAGAGCAAGGGCAGCACCCACAGTTAATGATGCATCACTGGAATTACTGCTCATACAGTCAGGAGCAGGAGGGACGTACTTTTCCCCAATAATGGGAGGAAGAAACCTGCAGCTCCCACTAAGAAGGCGTGGTTGGAGGTAGCTGAGGAGGTGAGCAGCAGGAACGCTGTGCCTAGGTCATGGATACAGGGCATGAAGTGGTTTAATGACCTAACCAGGTCAGGAAAGGTGAGTACATTTGCTGATTCACCTACATCTTGTGGTGCACCCCCTCCCCACACTCACTCTGTCTTCCTATGGGTTCTCCATCACATCACTCCTTACACCCACTCAACTTTCAGCAGCACCCATCCCTCATTTTCTGTGCACTTCATCACCTCTCCATTTATCCATCCACTGTTGCCACCTCACTCCAATCCTTATGCAATGTGATGCATCTGTCTCATAGTCACCCTCACCGAATGCACAGCATCCATTGGGTGAAGACCCCACCTTCACTCACCCACAGGTCTGTTTTTTCACCTCTTGTATGAGAAAAGAGTGCAAAATGCAAGGGAGAGGAAGTGGACTGGAGGTGGGCTACCACAAATAGTCCAGCTCACAGATGCCGAGGAGGACACCTTGGAGATAAATGGCACATCTGTCCCTCTCAGTCAGCGATGGAGAGACGGAGCTGAGATAGCTGGTGACAGAATTATAAATATCTCTGACACACATATGCTGACTTCATTTTTATCAATGACTGAACGATGAGAAGACTGAGTATGGTGATTGTCAAGATTGTGACTTTGCCACAGCTAAATCCAATCCCTTTTCTTTGTCTTCCAGGGCTCTCACACATGCAGCAGGTGTTGCTGGACATGCATGAGGAAGATTCCTCAGAGGACCTCATTCCTTTTGAGGGTGCACCGTCACACAGCCTACAGCCATGCACCAGCGCAAATATTTGCACTTCGGTGGGTCCAGTTAGACAGTTAGTTGGGTTTTCACCTGTTGATTCACAACTCACAAGTGAGCACAAGCAGACACTGGTGACAGGGACAGCTGTGGAGAGTCCGTGTCGGGGGGCACAATCCTCTCCAAGCTCTGCTCAGCTGGACACAGCTGCTGAACCCCAGGGACTATTGTTGAGGAAGAGAATGCTAGTGACACGCACACTCTCCACAATAGCGAAGAGGATGGAGTAGTCAAACTGGATCGCTAGTGAATTGGTGGCGAATTGGGAGACGGTCTGCAGTGGCTGCCTCCATGGAGCTTCAAGCACGGCTCTTAAATGAATCCATGCAGGCCATGACCACGGCCATGCAGACTTAGGATGCCAACTTGTTTGCCAACTTAACCAGGAAGACAGATGCCTTATCCGTAGCCTTACGTTGCAGCAGTGATCTTCACCAATCTGGTTTGCAGCAAAGTGGTAGGAGTGATGTGGTGTTGGCCAAGGAGAGGCATGATGGCGAACAGGGACATGGAAGTGGGAACTCCACTCAAAATGCTCCCAATTCTCACCCATCTTCCCCACCTTCCCTCAGCCAATACCCGACATGCTGCCTCATCTCCTGATGGTGAGTCTGCCCCTGCACAGGAGCAGTCTTTGTTGGGGTCCTCACACGCTACAACACCCAGAGATCATCGGCCAAGAGCATCTCAGCAGTCAGGGCAGGGATCTGAGCAGCCTTATTCTACCTCTGCTGAAACCACATGGGATGCACCTCGTAGAAGTGGCAGGAAGCATAAGTTATAGCAATTGTAATTCACCAAGGGGATGCACATGGGTATTTGACAAAATGTTATGTTATTGATTCCTTTTTTAATAATGCCACATAAAATTTATTGATTGGCACAACTTCCACATCTTGCCCATTATTGCATCCCGAGTGGCAACTCACCCTTTCACTTGTTTCATGCTGAATGTCAATATATGACAGGACCCATTGGGCGGATGTGCAACTGTATGCAATGGTAACCTGAATTATATATGACCGCAGGATTTAATTTCTTATGTTTTACACCAGATGAACCTTCGCGATATTAGGGCATCTCTGGCATCCCAGCAACGTACACGACTGGTCTGGCGATGGTTCCTCATCTTCATCCTCCTCCTCCTCCTCTGTGTTCTCCTCATCTGAAAATGAACCCCTTTGTCCTCCTCCTCCTGCAATCCTCTCTGCTGCGCAATGTTGTGCAGGATGCAGCACACCACTATTATTCTGGATACCCTTGCTGGCGAGTACCGAAGGGCGTCTCCAGATCTGTCTCGGCACCTGAAGCGTATCTTCAGTGTTTCGACGGCTTGCTCATTGACACACCTGGTTATCATGTGACTTGTTGTAGTGCTCCTGCGCCTCATTGGTGGGGTTCCTCACTTGTGTCTTAAGCCAAGTTTGAAGGGGTTATCCCTCGTTTCCTACAAGCTGGCCCTTAAGTCCACTTCCTGGAACGAAAAGTTCTGGGATGTTGGACTGCCACAGAATGAAGGCATCGTGACAGCTCCCAGGGAATTTGCCACTCACCTACATGAACCTCGTCTTGTAATTGCACACCAGCTGCGCATTGATGGAAGAATATCCCTTGCGGTTTATGAAAACTCCTGGTTGCTGTGGCGATGCTCGGATTGCTACGTGTGTGCAGTCGATGGCACCCTGTACCTGTGGGAATTAGCCAGAGACACAAATCCAAGTGGCTGCACATTCTGGCTATTGTCATCTCGGGGGAAGTTTACATAACTCTCAACCCTGGAAATCAATCCATCTGTAACCTGCCTTATTCACTGCTGTGCAGCAGACTGTGAGACCCTCGATATGTCTCTGATAGTGCCCTGGTTGAAACAAAGACAAAGAAATTGAGGGCTGTGGTAACTTTCCCAGCCTCTGGTAATGAGCAGCCGCCGGGTCCAGCAGGGAGCAGGTCTTCTTCTAGGAGGCGGCAGATGTTTGCGCCAACCAGACGAGACAATCTCAGCCTTCAGAAGGACTGCTCTTCCGAGATGTCAAGGAACCAGGGCCTGACTGTAAACCCTGTGATGTGGGTAGTGCCTCCTGTGGCCTTGGCCTCTCTCCCGTACACCTCTCTCCTGTACACACTCCTCCTGTGCACCACTCTCCTGTACACCCTCCTCCTGTGCCTCTCTCTCCTGTGCCTCTCTCTCCTGTGTCCCTCTCTCTCCTGTGACCCTGTCTCCTGTGCCCCTCTCTCCTGTGCCTCTCTCTCCTGTGCCCCTCCCTCCTGTGCCCCTCTCTCCTGTGCCCCTCTCTCCTGTGCCCGTCTCTCCTGTGCCTCTCTCTCCTGTGTCCCTCTCTCTCCTGTGACCCTGTCTCCTGTGCCCCTCTCTCCTGTGCCTCTCTCTCCTGTGCCCCTCCCTCCTGTGCCCCTCTCTCCTGTGCCCCTCTCTCCTGTGCCCGTCTCTCCTGTGCCTCTCTTTCCTGTGTCCCTCTCTCTCCTGTGACCGTCTCCTGTGCCCCTCTCTCATGTGTCCCTCTCTCCTGTGCCCCTCTCTCCTGTGCCCCTCTCTCCTGTGCCCCTCCCTCAGACCAGGTGGGAAGCACCCAGGTGAACGGCATTTAAGGAGGGTGGTGGCTTAAACCCGAGTTCCTACAGAGTAGGAACCCCCACCCGCCCTCCTCCTCTAACCTACTAGTCTTTTAGCAGTCTAAAAACAGAGGTCACAAATTTTTTGGTCTCAGTTTCTTTTCAGCAGGGCAGGACGGTTACCGGGAGGAGCGGGAAGTCGGCGTAGGACCAAGGGGACACAAGACCGGGAAGTCAGCGAAAGACCAGGGAGGTAAGACTAACTGGTAAGTACTTTCCTCAAACCTTCCTAGAAAGTAAAACTAAAACTAGTGGGATTTGGTTAGTTTAAAAAGGAATAAGAGGAGTACAGTATACATTGGTCTAAGTAAGCTTCGGGAAAACAAAAGTCAATAAATAAACTAAAACTAGAAAATTAAAAAGTAATATAAGGGTTAAGTCATGGCAGTAGAGCTCGGACCTGTGTCATGCTCCTCCTGTAACATGTGGGTAATCAGGGACGCTTCCTGTGTCCCTGACAACCATGTGTGCGGGAAGTGTGTCCAGCTGCAGCTCATGTGGGACCGCATGACGGCCCTTGAGCTGCGGATGGACTCACTTTGGAGCATCCACGATTCTGAGAGGGTTGTGGATAGCACATTTAGTGAGTTGGTCACACCGCAGGTTAAGGCCAGCGTAGATAGTACATGGGTGACCAAAAGGCAGAGCAAGGGCAGGAAGGTAGTGCAGAAATCCCCTGGGGTTGTCTCCCTTAGCAACAGGTTCACCGCCTTAGGTGCTGTTGTCGGGGGGGATGACTCATCGGGGGAAGGCACCAGCAGCCAGGCTCATGGCACCATGACTGGCTCTGTTGCAAAGAAGGGAGGGAAAAAGAGTGGCAGGGCTATAGTAATAGGGGATTCGATTGTAAGGGGAATAGATAGGGGTTTCTGTGGTCGCGACCGAGACTCCAGGATGGTATGTTGCCTCCCTGGTGCAAGGGTCAAGGATGTCTCAGCGCGGGTGCAGAACATTCTGGAGGGGGAGGGGGAACAGCCAGTTGTCGTGATACATGTTGGTACCAACGACGTAGCTAAAAAAAGGGAAGAGGTCCTACAAGTAGAATTTAGGGAGTTAGGAGCCAAGCTAAAAAGTAGGACCTCGAAGGTAGTAATCTCTGGATTACTACCAGTGCCACGTGCTAGTAAGAGTACAGAGAACAGGATAGTTAGGCTAAATACGTGGCTTGAGCAGTGGTGTAAGAGGGAGGGTTTTAAATTTTTGAGGCATTGGAACCAGTTTTGTGGTAGGTGTGACCGAGACAAAAGGGACGGTCTACACCTGTGCAAAGATGGAACTGATGTTCTCGGGGTAATTTTTGATAAAGCAGTTCGGGAGCATTTAAACTAGTATGGCAGGGGGCTAGAAACCTATGTAGTGAAATAGAGGAAAGTGAAAGGCAGACAGAAATAAATGGTAAAAGGGTGAGGAACAAAAAACAAAGGGCCAAACTAATTCATAAAAAATGTGAGCATAAAAAAAGCCTGAGGGTTTTATACCTTAATGCGAGAAGCATCAGGAACAAGGTAGATGAATTAGCTGTGGAAATAGAGGTTAATAATTATGATCTAATTGGGATTACGGAAACATGGTTGCAGGGTGAGCAGGGCTGGGAGCTTAACATACAGGGGTATTCAGTATTTAGGAAGGATCGACAAAAAAGAAAGGGAGGAGGGGTAGCATTGCTGGTAAAAGAGGGGATAAATGCAATTGAAAGGAAGGATATTAACTCAGTTAATACAGAATCTATATGGGTGGAGCAAAGAAATAGCGAGGGGCGAAAAACATTAATAGGAGTGGTATATAGGCCTCCAAATAGTAAAATAGAGGTTGGGGAGGGCATCACGAGGGAAATTAGAGAAGCGTGCAATAAGAGCACAGCTGTCATCATAGGTGACTTTAACTTACATATAGATTGGAATAGCCTAATCAGTAAAAATAATGAGGAGGAGGAATTCCTTGAGTGTTTAAGGGATGGTTATCTGGATCAATATGTCGAGGAACCAACTCGGGAACAGGCTATATTGGACTGGGTACTGTGCAATGAGAAGGGACTAATTAGTAATCTTGTTGTACGGGGACCCTTGGGTCAGAGCGATCATAACATGATCGATTTCTCACTCGAAATGGAGAGCGAAGAAATTGACTCAGAGACTAAGGTCCTGAATTTAAACAAGGGGAATTATGATGCCATTAGACGGGAACTGAGTAGGTCTGATTGGACAACGTTCCTGGGAGGACTGGAGGTAGATAAACAATGGCAAGCATTTAAAGATAGAATGACAAAATTGCAAAAATTGTTTATACCAATCTGGCATAAAAGGAAATCTAAAAAGGTGACTCAACCGTGGATAACAGGGGAAATTAGAGACAGCATAAAATCCAAAGATAGGGCGTATAAAATAGCCAAAAAAAGCGCCAGAGCGGAAGATTGGGAACAGTTTAAGATAGAGCAAAGGAGGACAAAGGGCTTAATCAAGAGGGGAAAAATAGCTTACGAAAGCAAGCTGGCGGAAAATATAAAAACTAACTCCAAAAGCTTTTATAAGTATATCAAGAGGAAAAGACTGGTGAAAACCAAAGTTGGCCCATTGCAGTCAGATACGGGGGAATATATAACGGGAAATAAGGAAATGGCAGACCAACTAAATGCATACTTTGGGTCAGTCTTTACGAAGGAAGACACAAAAAACCTCCCTGGGATATCGGGAAAAATAGGGACATTGGCAAAGGAGGAACTGACGCAAATCAATATCTCTAAGGATATGGTGTTAAGGAAGCTAAAGGGATTGAAGGCGGACAAATCCCCAGGGCCTGATAACATGCATCCTAGGGTACTGAAGGAGGTGGCCCTAGAGATAGCGGATGCACTAAGTATGATTTTTCAGAATTCATTAGACTCGGGAACAGTGCCCATGGATTGGAGGGTAGCTAACGTTACCCCACTATTCAAAAAGGGGGGTAGGGAAAAAGCAGGTAATTACAGACCTGTAAGCCTTACATCAGTTGTGGGCAAAATGCTGGAGTCCATCATTAAGGATGAAATAGCGGAGCACTTAGCAAATGGGGACAGGATAGGACAGAGTCAACATGGATTTACAAAGGGTAAATCGTGCTTGACTAATCTATTGGAATTTTTTGAGGGAGTAACTGGTAAAATAGATGGGGGAGAGCCAGTAGATGTGGTGTACCTGGACTTCCAAAAGGCCTTCGATAAGGTCCCACATAAAAGATTAGCAGGGAAAATTGAAGCTCATGGGATAAAGGGGAAAGTATTGACGTGGATAGAGAATTGGCTGTCAGATAGAAAACAGAGAGTTGGAATAAACGGCTCATTTTCTGAATGGCAGGCAGTAACAAGTGGGGTACCACAGGGATCTGCCCTGGGTCCCCAGTTGTTCACAATTTACATTAATGACCTGGATCAGGGAGTTGGATGCAGCATTTCCAAATTTGCAGACGACACTAAACTAGGAGGGGGGGTGGGCTCAGAGGAGGAGACCAGGAAGCTCCAGAGCGATTTGGACAGACTGGGTGATTGGGCGGATAAATGGCAGATGCACTATAATGTGGACAAGTGCGAAGTTATCCACCTTGGGTGCAGGAACGGGAGGGCAAATTATTATTTAAATGGCAATAAATTGGGAGAGGGGGAAGTACAGAGAGACCTGGGTGTTCTTGTACACCAGTCACTGAAGGCGAGCATGCAGGTGCAACAGGCGGTCAAGAAGGCAAACGGTATGCTGGCCTTCATAGCAAAAGGGTTGGAATACAGGAACAGGGATACCTTGCTGCAGCTGTACAGGGCACTGGTGAGACCACACCTCGAGTACTGTGTACAGTTTTGGTCGCCTCATCTGAGGAAAGATGTTCTTGCCATGGAGGGGGTGCAGCGGCGATTCACCAGGCTGATACCAGGAATGGCGGGATTGACCTATGAGGAGAGACTATGTAGTTTAGGGATGTACACACTGGAGTTTAGAAGATTGAGAGGGGACCTCATAGAAGTGTATAAAATTCTGACAGGTCTAGACAGACTAGATGCAGAAGGAATGTTTCCCTTGGCGGGTGAGAACAGAACTAGAGGACATAATTTAAGGATAAGGGCTAAACCATTTAGGACAGAAATGAGGGGGAATTTCTTCACTCAGAGGGTGGTGAACCTGTGGAACTCATTGCCACAGAGGGCAGTGTACGCCAGCTCATTAAATATATTTAAGAGGGAATTAGATATATTTCTACAGGCAAAAGGGGTTAAGGGTTACGGAGAGAAGGCGGGGACGGGATACTGAATTGGAGGATCAGCCATGATCTCATTAAATGGCGGAGCAGGCTCGAAGGGCCGGATGGCCTACTCCTGCTCCTATCTTCTATGTATCTATGTATCTATGTGACCCTCCCTCATGTGACCCTCTCTCCTGTGCCCCTCTCTCCTGTGCCCCTCTCTCCTGTGCCCCTCTCTCCTGTGCAACTCCCTCCTGTGCCCCCTCTCTCCTGTGCCCCTCTCTCCTGTGCCCCTCCCTCATGTGACCCTCTCTCCTGTGCTCCTCTCTCCTGTGCCCCTCTCCCCTGTGCCCCTCTCTCCTGTGCCCCTCTCTCCTGTGCCCCTCCCTCCTGTGCCCCTCTCTCCTGTGCCCCTCTCTCCTGTGCCCCTCTCTCCTGTGCCCCTCTCTCCTGTGCCCCTCTCTCCTGTGCATGTGCTGATCCCACCACAGCATGTCATCGTTGCCATGGATGGTGATGGTCTTCCTCATCTAATGTGCTGTCAAACATATCCAATGTGCTCCCCACCCTAAATTTAAATGTAAATCAAATTCAATTCAAAAAGACCTTGTTAACATCTCCTAAGGACGTGAATTGCGAATTGCTGCAATAAGTGCCCGCCCGCCTGCACTAATTAATGTCCTGACTTCGGCGAGTAGTTCACTCGCAGGCCTCCAAACATGCCTCTATTAAACTGGAAGTTGGTTCTTTGGGGCCGGGTTGCCATTGCAATCGCAAATTAACTTTTTTAACGACCCACCCACCCCAACCCACCCATCCTTGGGGTTTAAAATTCACCCCAATGTTTCCGCAGATTAATTTTGTATTTACCCAGTCAAGCACAGGTCGTGCCGTCTGGTTCTACGGTTCTGGACACGGTGTAACAGCTCGTCACGGCCGACATTATCTGGTCCCTCTACAAACAGCAATGGTAAAGGAGTTTGGTCTTGAATCATGAGTATTCCCATGGGATCTGCTTCTACCCTGTTCTTGGCTGGCTATGAATGCCGTACAGAAAGCAGTCTAACTAATGTCTAACTGATGAGAAGGGACAAAACTAACCCATAAAGTGTTGCTCAGCTGCCTGCGTCATTCAGAGATTACAGGCTGACTGGTGTGAGAAATGGAAAATGCCAAGTCTGAGCAGCAAGGGGAGCTCTTGTCAAGTGTTGGGGAGATAGAGCAGAGACGATTCATTCTGACCAGATTCATAGTCAGCAGAAAATAGATCCAAGTGAGATCAGCGAACCTGGGCTTGTTAAAGAAAGGAGCAAAAGCCGGTGTTAAACCTGGACTGCAGTGTTATGGGAAGTAAACCACGCATAGTAACAGGGTGTATCACGAGTAGAATCATAGAATCAGGGAAATTTACGGCACAGAAGGAGGCCATTCGGCCCATCGTGTCAGTGCAGGTCGACAAAGACCTATCCACCCTAATCCCACTTTCCAGCTCTTGGTCCGTAGCCCTGTAGGTTACGGCACTTCAAGTGCATATCCAAGTACTTTTTAAATGTGATGAGGGCTTCTGCCTCTACCACCCTTTCAGGCAGTGAGTTCCAGACCCCCACCACTCTCTGGGTGAAAAAATTTCTCCTGAACTCCCCTCTAAACCTCCAACCAATTACTTTAAATCTGTGCCCCCTGGTTATTGACCTCTCTGCTAAGGGAAATAGGTCCTTCCTATTCACTCTATCTAGACCCCTCATAATTTTATACACCTCAGTCAAGTCTCCCCTCAGCCTCCTCTGTTCCAAAGAAAACAACCCCAGCCTATCCAATCGTTCCTCATAGCTAAAATTCTCCAGTCCTGGCAATATCCTCATAAATCTCCTCTGCACACTCTCTAGTGCAATCACATCTTTCCTGTAATGTGGTGACCAGAACTGTACGCAGTACTCTAGCTGTGGCCTAAGTACTGTTTTATACAGTTCTAGCATAACCTCTCTGCTCTTATATTCTATGCCTCAGCTAATAAAGGCAAGTATCCCGTATGCTTTCGTAACCACCTTATCTACCTGTCCTGCTACTTTCAGGGATCTGTGGAGATGCACTCCAAGTCCCTCTGTTCCTCTACACTTCTCAGTATCCTACCATTTATTGTGTATTCTCTTGCATTGTTAGCCCTCCCCAAATGCATTACCTCACTCTTCTCCAGTTTGAATTCCGTTTGCCACTTTTCTGCCCACCTGACCAGTCCACCGATATCTTCCTGCAGTCTGCAGCTTTCTTCCTCATTATCAAGCACACGGCCAATTTTTGTATCATCTGCAAACTTCTTAATCATGCCCCCTACATTGAACTCTAAATCATTGATATATGCCACAAAAAGCAAGGACCAAGTACTGAGCCCTGCGAACCCCACTGGAAACAGCCTTCCAGTCACAAAAACACCCGTCGACCATTACCCTTTGCTTCCTGCCACTAAGCCAATTTTGGATCCAAATTGCCACTTTCCCTTGGATCCCATTGGCTTTTACTTTTTTGACCAACCTGTCATGTGGTTCCTTGTCAAAAGCCTTGCTAAAATCAATGAAGACGACATCAAATGCATTACCATCCTCGACCCTCCTTGTTACCTCCTCAAAAAAATTCAATCAGGTTAGTCAGACATGACCTTCCCTTAACAAATCAGTGCTGACTGTCCCTGATTAATCCCTGCCTTTCGAAATGACGATTTTAATTGACACTCAGAATTTTTTTCAAAAATTTTCCCATCACCGAGGGTAGACTGACTGGCGTGTAATTATTCAATCTATTCCTTTCTCCCTTTTTAAACAATGGCACCACGTTAGCAGTCCTCCTGTCTTCAGTGTTTTCTCAATGGGGAATGTTTGCCAAGTTTCCTGCAATACTTTTCAATAAAAACTCACTGCCTGAAAGGGTGGTACAGGCAGAAACCCTCATTGCACCAATAAGATCAGCCATGATCTGATTGAATGACGGAGCAGGCTCGAGGGGCCAAATGGCCTTCTCCTGCTCCTAATGCTTATGTTCTTATTACAACATTGACAATTCAAAGACACATCATCAGCTGTAAACACTTTGGGACATTCTGACGTTTTGAAAGGCTCTATCTAAATGCAAGTTCTTTCCTTTACAGTGCACTATGGGGGTCCATAGAATTTGGCTCACGCACTACACTAACCAGACCCACCCTCTGTAATCACCATTACACCCAGACCCCCCACTGTAATCACCATTACACCCAAACCCCCCATTGTAATCACCATTACACCCAGACCCCCCATTGTAATCACACATTACACTAACCAGACCCACCCACTGTAATCACCATTACACTAACCAGACCCACCCACTGTAATCACCATTACACCCAAACCCCCCATTGTAATCACCATTACACTAACCAGACCCACCCACTGTAATCACCATTACACCCAGACCCCCCATTGTAATGAACAATTACAACAAGACCCACCCATTGTAATCACCATTACACTAACCAGATCCCCCAATGTAATGAACAATTACAACAAGACCCACCCATTGTAATCACCATTACACCCAGACCCACCCATTGCAATCAACAATTACAACAAGACCCACCCATTGTAGCCACCATTACACCCAGACCCATCCATTGTAATCACCCATTACACCCAGACCCACCCATTGTAATCACTCATTACACCCAGACCCACTCATTGTAATCAACATTACACCCAGACCCCACATGTAATCACTCATTACACCCAGACCCACCCATTGTAATCACTCATTACACCCAGACCCACCCATTGTAATCACCCATTACACCCAGACCCACCCATTGTAATCAACATTAAACCCAGACCCCCCATTGTAATCACCCATTACACCCAGACCCACCCATTGTAATCACCCATTACACCCAGACCCACCCACTGTAATCAACATTAAACCCAGACCCACCCATTGTAATCACCCATTACACCCAGACCACCCATTATAATCAACTTTACACCCAGACCCACCCATTGAACTCACCCATTACACTCAGACCCACCCATTGTAATCAACATTACACCCAGACCCCACATTGTAATCACCCATTACACCCAGACCCCACATTGTAATCACCCATTACAACCAGACCCACCCACTGTAATCAGCCATTACACCCAGACCCACCCATTGTAATCACCATTACACCCAGACCCACACATTGTAATCACCATTACACCCAGACCCACACATTGTAATCACCCATTACACCCAGACCCACCTATTGTAATCACCCATTACAACCAGACCCACCCACTGTAATCACCCATTACACCCAGATCCACCCATTGTAATCACCCATTACACCCAGACCACCCATTGTAATCACCATTACACCCAGACCACCCATTGTAATCACCCATTACACGCAGACACATCCATTGTAATCACACATTACATGCGGACCCACCCATTGTAATCACCCATTACACCAATACACTCCCCTTGTAATAACCATTACACCCAGACCACCCATTGTAATCACCATTAAACCCAGACCCACCCATTGTAATCAACATTACACCCAGACCCACCCATTGTAATCAACATTACACCCAGACCCACCCACTGTACTCACCCAATAAACCCAGACCAACACATTGTAATCACAATTACATCCAGACCCACCCATTGTAATCACCCATTACACCCAGACTCACCCACTCTAATCCCCATTACACCCAGACCCACCCATTGTAATCACCCATTACACCCAGACCCACCCATTGTAATCACCAATTACACCCAGACCCACCCATTGTAATCATCTATTACTCTAACCAATCCCTTCCATTTTGCTAGAGGTGAGTTTTGTTTTTGAAACATTCTCCTATTCCTCAGGTGCTATCTGTAAACGTCCTTGCTCTGTTGATACGTCTTTTTTCCTTTCAAGTTCCATTACTCAATCCATTAAATCTTTCACCTGATCAACATTTCCTGACCAAACTGTAAAATGTGCAGAAGCTGACACAACTCTGCCTCTGCAACCCACGCCTCTGCTTGATGTAAGCAAGATCGTTCAGGAGACATTCCGCTTGTCCACTTTTTGCGAATGGTAGAAGTGTGCAACCACCTGGATCCCAAACGGGGAAGACTAAATTGCTATGGTGGGGCTCGCAGGAGCAGGGTACGTCCTCTGTTGTGCAGAAGAGTAATATGGGCAACTGCGACCCTGGGCTGCCCCTCCCCGGACCGACCTTCCTGCCAGCTCGGTGTGCCTCCGTGCTGCCCGATATTACCCCGGCTCGGAGCTGCAGTGGGACTCGTGCAGCTCATTGGTGGCATGTTATTGAAGCCCGGCCCCCTAATGGAGCAGACATCCTGCCAGAGTAAACCAGAGTACTCCACTGGTAAAAGTGACCTTGAGGCTGTCGGATTGTCATAAAAACCCATCTGCTTCATTATTCTTCTTCAAGGAAGGAAATCCGCCATCCTTACCTGGTCTGACCTATACGTGACTTCCGTCCCACAGCAATGATGTTGACTCTTAACTGCGCTCGGAAGTGGCCTCGCAACCCACGCGTTTGTATCAAAACTGTTACCGCTGGTTCACGAAGAGGGCCAACCACCACCTTGTCAGCAATGTTCCCTCTAATTTATTTTTTCGTGCGTAGTCCCTTTAACCACCCCATTCAAATTTTCTTGCTCACGCAGTTTCTTCCATTTAACAGCCGGTGAGCGGACTGCACGGGACCTCCAGACCGCTGCGCGGTAGCGGGAACTTTGCCCGTCAGGGTAACTAGGGATGGGCAATAAATGCCAGCCTTGTCAGTGACGCCCACATCCCGAGAATTAATACATTTTTTAAAGTTATATTTACCCACTGCTACTGAGTGAAACAAGCTGGTATTCTCTCTTAATTTTATTTTTCATCCATTTTTAGGACACTGAGGGACGCGACTGTCCTACCCTCCATCCCTCGCATGATTTATTTTGCAGAGTGTCTGTTTCTCCTTGTGTAGTGCCGCCCAGCGCCCCACACACCCCACTGCACCACCTATGTTGCCAACCTCGGGCCTTGTCCAGGTTTTTGTTTCATGTCTGTGCTGTTTCCCAAGTCCGTTATTACACGATGGTGACTGAACTCCATCTGTCACAGTTTTGCCCACTCACTTAATCTATCAATGTCCCTTTGCAACTTTCTGCTCCTATCTACACTATTTACTGCGCCACCTAACTTAGTGTTATCAGAAAACTTGGATATACGGCTCTCTATTCCTTCATCCAAGTCATTTATAAATATAGTGAAAAGCTGAGGCCACGGTACAGCTCCCTGGGGGACACCACTAGTCACATCCTGCCCACTGGAGTACATATCCATTCTCCCTACTCTCTGTCTTTTACCTCCTAACCAATGTCCTACCCATGTCAAAAGGTTGCCTCCAATTCCATGGGCTTCAATTTTGCTTAACAGTCTCTTGTGGTGAACTTATCGAATGCCTTCTGAAAGTTCATATCAGTAACACCCATAGGCACTCTTTTATCTACCTTAAATAAAAACAGTTGCCACCAGTGCCTTGGGTTCTGTTTCAAATGCTTTTGACATTCACTCTTGTGCTCACTGGCCTATATCCAGCACGGCCTCAAATTTAAAAACCTCATTCTTGTGTTCAAATCCCTCCCTGGCCTCACCCCTCCCTATCTCTGCAACCTCCTCCAGCCCCACAACCCTCCAACAACTCTGCGTTCCTCCAATTCTGGTCTCTTGTGCACCCCCCAATTCCTTCGCTCCACCATTGGTGGCTGTGCCTTCAGCTATCTAGGCCCCAAGCTCTGGAATTCTTTCCTTGAAGCTCTTGGCCTCTCCACCTCTCTTCCATTAGGGCACTCCTGAAAACCTACCTCTTTGACCAAGCTTTTGGTCCTAATATCTCCTTATGTGGCTCGGTGTCAATTTTTGTCTGATAACGCTCCTGTGAAGCGCCTTGGGATGTTTTACTACAGTAAAGGCGCTATATAAATGCAAGTTGTTGTTGTTACATACAATTGCATAAAATGTACAGCACAGAAACAAGCCATTCGGCCAAATTGATCTATGCCAGTGTTTATGCTCTACACGAGCCTCCTCCCACCCTACTTCATCTTACTCTGTCAGCATATCCTTCTATTCCTTTCTCCCTCATCTGTTTATCTAGCTTCCCCTTAAATGCATCTGTGCTATTTACCTCAACCACTCCATGGTAGTGAGTTCCACATTCTCACCACTCTCTGGGTAAAGCCTCTCCTCAATTCCCCATTGGATTTATTACTGCCTATCTTATATCGATGGCCCCTAGTTTTCATCTCCCCCACGAGTGGAAACATCTTCTCTACATTGTTGTTTGTCCATCCAAGTTGGGTCTTTGCAGCTATTGCCTCCCTCTTTTGCCTTTTGCATATCTCAGCTGGTGACCGAGGCCTGTTTGATGGACCCATTTTGCGATGAGTGGTGAGGGAGAGCTGGCCAGCTGGTGCTGGGCTCTGAGAGCCCTGAGCATGGTGAACTGTACCCATGTGGAGATACTGTCGATCAGCTCGGCAAATCATGCCAACCAAGGACCTTCAGTTCCCCCCCCACCTCGTGCAGATTGTCTGTAACAATGAGCAGCAACAACTCCTGCTCAATGCCAGTTTCATTCGGAACCGATCCTGGTTTACCATTGAGGTGAGTGGGATGGGGAGCCAGCCTTTAGACAGTGCTGGTTATCCAAACCGTGATAGTATGAGATAAGCTCCAAACAACCAGCCGCACATGAACTAGACACCAGGCACTCATTACGGTTGCAATGTTCTGATTGGCTCCTCTTGGAGTGTCACAGCCTCGTCATAGTTACAGCAAAGCCCCGGGTTGAAAAATAATGTAGGGAGCGCAAAGAGCAAGGTGATGGTTTGACAGCCAGTAAACAGCGTTAACGGCAAGAAATCCTCTAGATCTGCACTGTCAGTCTGAGTACAATGGGTCAGAGTGGGAGCTGCAGCCGGTTAGACTGGAGTTATACTTTGAACTGTGACTCACACACTGCCCCAGCAAGCAAGTTACACATGGTACACGTGTATGTGAAGCTCCACTTCCCTGGTGACTAATTTTAAATGTTGGAACTTTGAGGGTGAGCGCTCAATTATAAATGTTTACATTAGAACAGAGGAGATTACGGGATTATTCACTAGAGGTGTTCAAAATCATGATGGGATGGGATAGAGTAGATAGAAACAGACTATTTCCAGTGATTGAGGGGTCGAGAACAAGGGGATATAAATAAAATTTAGGACAGAGAGCAGGAGAAACTTATCAACATAGAGGGTTGTGAGGCTATGGATTGCACTGCCAGAGTTAGTGATGGAAACAGAGATGTCAACGTTCAAGAATCAGTTAGATAGATGGCTGAAGGAAAGGGGATAAAGGGATATGGGATACAGAGTAGACACATGGGATTAAGACTCGTGGCAGATGAACACCAGCACGGACTGGTAGGGCCGAACGGCCAGCTTCTGTGCTGTAATTTCTATGTAATTGTATCAATACTTCCTCATATATTATTGAGACTCAATACTAGGTTCGTACAACCCGGAATTCCTAGGTGGGAGGGGCGGCAGTGTCAGTGGAAACGGGGTGGGTGGGCCGATATTCTCCGCCCCTTTTCTTTAACGATTTCACTGGGAGTGAGGGCGCCTCCTTCGCGTGTCCGTGGCCACCTCCCCCCAACTCTGTGTGGACACCGATGGAAGAGGAGGGCCTGGTGGGATGATGTTAGCCGTTAGAAATCCCTTCAGTGCTGTTTCGCCCCAACTCAGACACTTGCAGTTTGCAGAGCTCTGAGATGCAGAGGGATCTGGGTGTCCTAGTGCATGAATGGCAAAAGGTTACTATGCAGGTACAGCAAGTAATTAGGAAAGCTAATAGAATGTTATTGTTTATTGCGAGGGGAATTGAATACAAAAGTAGGGAGGTTATGCTTCAGTTATACAGGGCATTGGTGAGACCACATCTGAAGTACTGTGTACAGTATTGGTCACCTTATTTAAGGATGTAAATGCATTGGAAGCAGTTCAGAGAAGGTTTACTAGACTAATACCTGGAATGGGCAGGTTGTCTTATGAGGAAAGGTTGGACAGGCTAGGCTTGTAGCCGCTGGAGTTAAAAGAGTAAGAGGTAACTTGATTGAAACATATAAGATCCTGAGGGGTCTTGACAGGGTGGATGTGGAGAGGATGTTTCTTCTTGTGGGAGAATCTAGAACTAGGGGTCACTGTTTAAAAATAAGGGGTCGCCCATTTAAGACAGAGATGATAAGAAATTTTTTCTCACAGAGGGTCGTGAGTCTTTGGAACTCTCTTCCTCAGAGGGCGGTGGAAGCAGAGTCTTTGAATATTTTTAAGGCAGAGGTAGATAGATTCTTGGTAAGCAAGGGGGTGAAAGGTTATCGGGGGTAGGCGGGAATGTGGAGTAATCGGATCAGCCATGATCTTATTGAATGGCGGAGCAGGCTCGAAGGGCCGAGTGGCCTACTCCTGCTCCTAATTCATATGTTCATATGCCCCTGGGTTCCAGTTATACTGGAAATGGTGCAGGCGTTCGCTCTCATCCTCCCCCGTGGAAGTGACCCCCCCGCTCCTGGGAATTTGGGAATGGGCCATGGCCGCAGCGGACTGAAGGCAGGAAGTCCTACTGCACCACATTTCCATTTGTGGAGCGCCCGCCCGCCCCCCAATCCAGGAATTATGGGTCCAGAGCACCTACTGAGATAATGGAGAACTTTTCAAACCACGACTCGGGTTCTCCTCGACTGGTGAGAGATGGCCTCCTCTCCACTTGACTTCAGTGCTCGGCAATCGAAACAGGACCTGACTCCCAAATTATACTCTCACTTTAACATCAATGCACATCCGAAACTGCTTCCCCCCACTGTCACAATTTTAAAATTCTCATCCTCGTGTTCAAATCCCTCCATGATCTCACCCCTCCCTACCTCTGTAACCTCCTCCATCCCAACAACCCTCCAAGATCTCTGCGATCTTCCAATTCTGGCCTTTTGAGCATCCCCCACTCCCTTCGTCCCAGCCTTCAGCTGCCGAGGCCCTAAGCTCTGGAATTCCCTCCCTCCGAACCTCTCTGCCTCCCTACCTCCCTCTCCTCCATTAAGTCTCTGCTTAGAACCTCTCTCTTTGACCAAGCTTTTGGTCACCTGTCCTAATATCTCCTTCTTTGGCTGAGAGTTAATTTTTTTTCTGATAACCGCTCCTGTGAAGCGCATTGGAACGGTTTACTAAAAGGGGCTATATAAATGCAAGTTGTTGTTGTTGACTCAGCATGGAAATGGAGCTGATTGGGCCTTTAAATCGGACAGCACTAAGGGTCCCTGTAATGTGGGAAGTGAATCCTCCCAATCAGTATCTTCAAATTTGGGAATGCTTCTGCCTCGTTGCCAGGCAGCAGGATTACTCTGAAGGAGGAGGGTTTGTGGAATATCTCCAACAAGGAGACTGGCGAATGCCACTATTGTCTCTAATAATGTTCCTGCAGTGTGTGCTGCTATCAGTTATCTTATTACCATTGTTTGTTTTCTGTTCTTGCAGTTGGTTTCCTCACCAATCACATTGCGCAAAAACCTCTCTCCAAAGCCCAGCCATCAGAGGCTCAATGAACGCGGGGCCTGGGGCTCTGGTATCGAGCTGGCAGTGATATCGATTGGCTTTGTTCCCACCTGGAGACCAGCTGCCTTCCTGTCCATGGTTTCATTGTTGTTGACGGTGTGCTTTATTGCATGTTGAAAGCTCGTCAGCCATTAGCACTCCTGCTGAGTGATTCTGCAGGGCAGCGAACAGACGAGCTCGTTGAATATGAGGACCATGTCCCGAGCAGAAGATAAACACAACCGTGGGCGATTGACACGAGCTTCAGTGATTCTCTTCTTGCCAATGGTGCAGTGTTTGTATTCTGGGCCGTAAAGGGCTTTCTCACCACTTTAGAAGAAAGGACCATGAGGGGAATTAAGCTCTGAGTATCAGCAGTAATCCCTAGCTGCTCGTAAAGGAAAACCTGTTTGTACTTGGTCACCTTTTCAAGTCTGTACACACATAATTAGATTTTAATCGACCTTTAAACAAATGGTTTATGATGTCTCTGGACAGAGTTTGGATGCCAAACAAAATGCTACGAGTAAATATTTAATATTTAACACAATCCCTTCATGACTTAACACAATCCTTTCATGACTTAACACAATCCCTTCAGGGTTTTATAAACTATGCAGTAATGCTTCTATATTTATGTGGCACTGACGGAGGAGAGAGCAGTTTTTGTAACCACTGCAGTACTAAATGTTATTTTTTGAGAAGATCTGGGGATATATCTTGACTTTCTGCGATGGTGTAAAACGGGTGATCGCCAATCGGCAGCCTGTTTTACATCTCTCTCTGTTTTTATTCTATTGACCACACAAAGTCAAGATTTACCCCTTAGTGTCCAAGATGGATGCTGCTGATAGGCGTGTTCCCTGTCCTGGGTCTTATGTAACATATTTCCGATTGCCTAAGGGGGTCGGAGATGAATTTTCCGGAGTTTCTTTTCCCTTATTTCTCATCGCCCCTTGGCGACATCATCCGAAAACATAGCGTCAGTTTCCACATGTACACTGATGACACCGAGCTTTACCTCACTACCTCTTCTCTTGACCCCTCCGCGGTCTCTAAATTGTCAGACTGCTTGTCCGACATACAGTTCTGGATGAGCAAAAATTTTCTCCAATTAAATATTGGGAAGACCAAAGCCATTGTTTTCGGTCCCCACCACAAACCCCGTTCCCTAGCCACTGACTCCATCCCTCTCCCTAACATTTGTCTGAGGCTGAACCACACTGTTCGCAACCTTGGTGTCATATTTGACCCTGAAATGAGCTTCCGACCACATATCCGCAGCATAACAAAGACCGCCTACTTCCACCTCCATAACATCGCCCATCTCCACCCTTGCTTCAGCTCATCCGCTCCTGAAACCCTCATCCATGCCTTTGTTACCTCTAGACTTGACTATTCCAATGCACTCCTGGCTGGCCTCCCACATTTTACTCTACGTAAACTTGAGGTCATCCAAAACTCAGCTGCCTGTGTCCTAACTCGCACCAAGTCCTGTTCGCCCATCACCCCTGTGCTCACTGATTTATATTGGTTCCCGTTTAAGCAGCGCCTCGATTTCAAAATTCTCATCCTTGTTTTCAAATCCCTCCATGGCCTCGCCCCTCCCTATCTCTGTAATCTCCTTCAGCCCCACAACCTCCTGAGATATCTGCGCTCCTCTAATTCTGCCCTCTTGAGCATCCGATTATAATCGCTCAACTTTTGGTGGCCATGCCTTCTGTTGCCTAGGCCCTAAGCTCTGGAATTCCCTGCCTAAACCTCTCCGCCTCGCTACCTCTCTTTCACCCTTTAAGACGCTCCTTAAAACCTACCTCTTTGACCAAGCTTTTGGTCATGTGCCCTAATTTATCCTTATGTGGCTCGGTGTCATATTTTGATTTATAACGCTCCTGTGAAGCGCCTTGGGACGTTTTACTACATTAAAGGCGCTATATAAATAGAAGTTGTTGTTGTTGTTATTAGCCCTCTGTTTTTGCCTCTCCCAGGAGATTACATAGTTTTGTGTGGTGGGGTGGGTGGGAATGAGTGTCTGGTCAGGATGCTCTGGTCATCATGGTGTGAGGCAGCCTCAGTGGACCAACTAGTATTTTCCTGCCCGTCAGTTTTTGTATGTTCCAATTTTTGTCTTGTATCTTCTTCATAGGAAGGTAGTGAGGCCATTTTATTGTGAGCTTAAAATGGAGCTCAGTCAGTTGCTTCTGAAGGAAGCTCCCGAACCTTTGCCTTTGAGCTGAGCTTTAAGCAAAACAGCTGATTTCTCCTCCGCAACCCATCCCAAGCCAGGCAGGATCACGGTGGGGAATGAGGGAAAATCAGGGTGCTGAGGCCTACAGCGTCACACCGCGTGACGGGTTTTCCTCTGGTCGCCCCCCACCGGCACTGACTGACTCTGGCCACTCCTTCCCCACCTGCTGCTTGTAAATGGCAGAGGGGTGGTGGAGAATCATAGGATCATAGAATGGTTACAGCACAGTAGGAGGCCATTCAGCCCGTTGAGCCCATGCTGGCTCTCTGCAGGAGCACCTCAGCAAGTCCCACTCCCCCGCCCTTTCCCCATAGCCCTGCAATTTTTTCCTTTCAGGTACTTATCTAATTCCCTTTTGAAAGCCACAATTGACTCTGCCTCCACCACCCTTTCAGGCAGTGAAATCCAGATCCTAACCATTCGCTGCATAAAAACGTTTTTCCTCATGTCGCCTTTGGATCTTCTGCCTTAAATCTGTGTCCTCTGGTTCTCGACCCTTCCGCCAATGGGAACAGTTTCTCTCTATCTACCCTGTCTAGACCCCTCATGATTTTGAACACCTCTATCAAATCTCCTCTCAACCTTCTCTGCTCTAAGGAGAACAACTCCAGCTTCTCCAGTCTAACCACGTAACTGAAGTCTCTGATCCCTGGAACCATTCTTGTAAATCTTTTCTGCACCCTCTCTAACGCTTTCACATCCTTCCTATGGAGACTGGTTTCTTGGAGGATTTCCCTCCTGTCCACCTATGTTACCACCAATGTTCCCTTTATGCTGTGCGGCCACGCAGCTGTGCAGTGCTCCAGGGCTTGCCGACTTTTAAATGGAAAAACTGCGCATGCACCGTAATTTGAATGAGCCGTGCGGCCCCTTTAAGACCCCAAAACAAATTACAGGGAACATTGGTTAGCACTGCTGCCCAAGGAATGGTGGCATAGGCTCCAGAGAGCGGTGGTAATGGCCCTGAGTTGCCCCAGGGAGGTCGAGGGCCCTGTAGCCACTCGCTGTCCCTCCATTTCACCCCCCAGCTCTGACCTGGTCTCATCCAGGACATCGATTCCAGTCGTCAATCATTTTCCTTTAACACCACTCCCGGGTCGTCAGGTACACATTGATGGTCCTGCTGCAACACTGGTGAAATTTCTCTCTTCTGCAAGGAGGTGGCAGTGATTCCATTGGGAGCCCCCCCCACCCCCCCCAACTCCACTCTGCATACGAGATTACCCAATGTAAATGTCTCTGTCAACATTTCCCATTCAATTTTTCTTCATCAATGGTCAGGGTGTAGTTGCAGGCTCTGTCCTGTAGGTGGCTCTGTGGAGTGAGTTTTCTCCCTCGCCACCATATTCATCGATTCACCGCGGGCAAGGCCCACCATACTCTAGGTTGGCTCCCTGTCATCCAGTGAGCAGTCTAGCCGGAGTGAGGAGGGAGAATTGCTATGGCAGGCCTCAGAGGTGGAGCCGACAAAACGGACAAATTGAGGGTCATTGTGAATTTGGGTGCCAGGATGTCGACTCGACCGCCTCTCCCCATTTTCATTTCCATTTACTTCGATATTGTGCACTTTGCTACAATTGTAAAAGTTCCCGTATCTAGCCTGTGCAGTCCATAGCTCAGTGATCGACTGCACAGGCTTTTGAAGGTATAAAAAGTAAAAGCCCGCCGTAATATTCATCAGCCCTCGTATTCCCAGTGTAGTCTCAGCAATGGTCTGTATTTGGATAGAGTAGTCCTTCTCTCTCATGGTCAAACGTGTTGGACATGGTTCCTGGTTAATGATTTTAGCTAGAACACAACAAGGGCACTGACATTGTGATGTATGTGGTCACCCTGTGAAGCACTGGCTGTATTGATGGACAAGACCCCTAATGAACAAAGCACTCAATAAGTAGCAATATATTGTGGGTCTAAATTGAAACAGTGCTGTCAGCATTGCCAATGATCAATAATTTCTGGCTAATGCATAGACATTATTTTGCTTCAGTAGATCCTAATCTAAAAATGTGCATTGCTGCTGATTAAGGTGAAGCATGTCACTGCTGTGGTTGGAAATCTTTTTGTGCCTCCAGCACAAGATAGCGGAATTCCCCAAGTCCTGACCCGCAGTGAGATATCGGAAGTTCACAGGGCCAGTCCCACTGGACAGGTTTCTGTGCATTGAAATAAACGGGAAACATTTACTGACAAACAAAGAAATAGAACAGCAGTGGGAAACATTTAAAACGGCGATCAATCGCGTCCAGGAGAAATATATATCCCACTAAAAAGCATGATCAAACTAGCCAGTAATGACACACCGTGGATGAAAAAAGAAATAAGGGCAAAATTGAAACTAAAGAAAAAGGCACACACTAAGTGCATAAACAACAAAGGAGAGGACGACATAAAGGAATGGGAAAAGGTTAGGAAAGAAGTCAAAAAAACAACTTTGAAGGCAAAAAGAAACTACGAAATTATCAAGGAATATAAAAAGAAATAGTAAAGTATTCTACAGACACATAAATAACAATAGAAAAATCAGGATAGGGATGGGACCACAAAGGGATACACTCGGTAAACTCACAGGTAATGACAGCGAAATGGCAGAAATATTGAATAATTACTTTGCCTCGGTATTTACCAGGGAGACTAATATGATGGGCATGACATTAGATGAAGAGGTCAAAAAAGATATAAAGTCATTTAAGATAGAAAGGGGGCAGATAATTAATAAACTAATCAAACTTAGAGAGGATAAAATCCCTGGTCTGAATAAATTGCATGCACACACATTAAAAGAAATTAAGGGAGAGATAGCAGAAGCATTTTTACATAGACAGGAATCCCGCCCCAACCGCGGCTTTGCCATACGCGGATTTCACGTATACACGGTTTCCTCTCGGCGACAATTTTTGCCAACCGCGGCAGTGAATTTTGCATATACGCGGTTTGCCAATCACGAGACTGCATTCATCCGCGCCGCTCTTTTCAGCATAATAACACCGTGGTCTCGCTCCACTCGTGGATATACTGTACCTGTACTGTGTGTGTGCAAACGTTTAGCCCTTAATCATGGCCCCTAAGCGTAATCTCAGTGGTAAAGGTGAATCAATAGTGAAAAGGGCAAGGAATGTACTAACCTTAGATAGGAAATTAGATGTCGTTAATAGACTTGCCCGTGGTGAAAGTACAGCTTCGGTTGGACGACTAATGGGGGTTAACGAGTCCACCATTAGAACCATAAAAAAAAGTGAGGTGTCGATAAGGGCGAGTATTGCAGGTGGCTCTTCAAAAAGTGCTAAAGTGTCGTTTATGCCACAGGACCATAAGCTTGAAAAAATGGAGAAGGCACTTAATATCTGGTTGGAAGACCAGAACCAGAAAAAAGCGAATGTTAATTCCACATGGGTACGTAAGAAGGCCCTTAGTATCTACAAGCATCTTACTGCGGCTGCCGGGGAAAGTGTAGATGACATAAAGTTTCAAGCGAGTAAGGGCTGGTTGGAAAATTTTAAGAAGAGGTTCGCCTTGACTAACCTCAAGGTTGTGGGGGAATCGGCCTCAGCCGATCACAAGGCCGCTGCCAAGTTCCCGGAGGAGCTGAAGAAGTTGATCGGCGAGAAGGGTTACCTGCCGAAGCAGGTATTTAATGCGGATGAGACTGGTCTCTTCTGGAAGCGGATGCCTTCCCGAACTTTCATCGCGAAGGCTGAGAAGTATGCTTCGGGATTCAAGGTGGCTAAGGATAGGGTGACCCTTCTCCTTTGTGCTAACGCCGAGGGAGACTGTTTAGTGAAGCCGATGCTGCTCTACCGCTCTCTGAATCCCCGCGCTCTGAAGGGCAAAAACAAAAATTATCTACCTGTCTTTTGGCATTCTAACCGCAAGGCGTGGGTTACTGCTACAGTCTTCATGGACTGGTTTCATAACTGTTTTGTGCATGACGTGGAGCGGTACCTTGCGAGAGAAAATCTGGCCTTCAAGGTCCTACTCATCCTTGACAATGCCCCCAGCCACCCGCCGGCACTCCAATTCGTCCACCCTAATATCGAAGTCATCTTCCTGCCTCCCAACACATCACTCCTTCAACCCATGGACCAAGGTGTGATATCCACCTTCAAGGCATACTACATACGACGCAGCTTTGACTGCATGATGGAGGCTATGGAGGATGACGCAACACTGACGGTGAAAACCTGTTGGAAGGATTACACCATCGCTGACTGCATCACCAACATAGAAGAATCGATGGATGAACTGAAGAAGACGACAATCAACGCCTGCTGGGGTAAACTTTGGAAGGAGGCAGTGAACGACTTCCGAGGCTTCCCTACAGTTGATGATGAAGTTGATCACATTGTGAAGGTTGTGCGACGTTTGGGAGGTGAGGGGCTGGCCGACATAGAGCCTGATGACATCGAGGAGCTCCTTGAGTTGCACGGCGAGGAGTTGACGGAAGAGGACCTTGATGAGCTGATACAGCATTCTAGTGAGGCAGAGGACGAGGACGAAGACGAGGATATGGTGGAGAAGTCGAAGATGACAAGTGACAACCTTAGCAAGGCAATGCTCCTTGCTACTAATCTCTCGGACCTCTTTATGGAGATTGACCCATTCTTGGAGCGTAGTTTAAAATTCAAGCGAGGTTTGGAGGATTTAATGAGACCATACAAGCAGGTCCAGAAAGATATTCAGAAAAAAATGAGTCGACCATCCATCGCAGAATTCTTTAAGAAACCGCCCAGTTGATCTTTTTTATTGTGTTATTTGAACATTTATTGTTTTTGTTACGTTATTGTGTATTTTATTTGTGTTTAATAAAAGAACAAGCAACTTACACAGGCTCTGATGAGTTTAAATGCGGCCGTGTTCCCCCTAACCCTATTTTTCCCATAGGGTCTTGTATTTGCCAACCGCGGTTTTACCAACCACGGGGGGTTTCAGAGACGTATCCCCCGCGGTTGGGGAGGGATTCCTGTATATAAAAAATCATTAGAAAAAGGAACTGGGGAACAGCTAATGTGATTCCTATAATTAAAAAGGGAGATAGAACAAGTCCAGGGAGCGATAGACCAGTTAGGTTAACGTCGGTGGTAGGAAAGATAATGGAATCCTTAATCTAAGATGTAACAGAAAAACATGTAGAAAAGGAAAGTATTATAAAGCGTAGCCAGCACGGATTCCAAAAATGAAGGTCATGCTTGACCAAACTTATTAAATTCTTTGAATAAGTAACAGAAAGGGGAGATAAGGGAAACGTAGTAGATGTAATATATTGGGATTTTGAAAAGGCCTTCAATAAGGTACTGCGTAGTAGACTTCTGACTAAGGACCAAATTGGGGGGGGGGGTGTAGTTAATACAGAGGAGGACTGAGACAAAATACAGGAAGACATTAATAAACTTGCAGAATGAGTGTGTAATTGGCAAATGAACTTGAATATAGCTAAGTGTGATGAAACTGACTTCCGCCCCCTGCAGCAGCGCTAGTCGAAAACACCGACAGCTGCAGGAGGCGTGTATCGGGCAGCCGGCCACTTCGGGGGTGATGATTAAAAGTGAGGTGGCTGAGGTAAGTAAAAAAAAACCCTTACCTTTCTTGTTCCAGTTTTTTTTCGCCAGTTCCTGCCTGCTATTGATCAGCCCGGCGCTCGGCTTGAGTGTCGGGCTGATTGCGCAGGATCGCGGCTGCCTTGGTGGTCTATGTAGGTACTTTTTCTATTGCAGAGCCTGCAGCGATGGCCCTTCCCTTTAAGGGAGGGAAGGAGCCTTTGAACGCGGCAGCGCTGCACGGCCCAGTGTGCAACGCTGCTGAAGTCTCCGCCCCGCCTGTTGCCGATTGCACTCCAAGAAGGAAGTGGAGCTCTTGATTTAGCGTTCCACTTCCTTCTTGGAGCGCAAACGGCGAATTTTTCAAAAGTTTGAAATCGTTAGCGCCTGGGTGATAGTGAATTTCTGCCCCTAAATGTCTAAATGGGGTAGAGGAGCAGAGGGATCTGGGGGTTCAAATACACAAATTATTAAAAGTAGCAATGCAGGTTAATAAGGCCATGAAAAAGCAAACTAAGCACTGGGGTTTATTGCTAGAGTGATAGAATTGAAAAGCAGAGAAGTTATGTTAAACTTGTATAGAACCTTGGTTGGACCACACCGGAACTGAAAGGTTATACCTATCAAGAAAAATTGAATAGGCTTAGGCTTTTTTCTCTAGAAAAGAGAAGACTGAGGGGGTGACGTGATAGAGGTCCTTAAGATTGTGGAAGGGTTTGATAGGGTAGACGTAGAGAGGATGTTTCCACTTTGAGGGAGACCAGAATTAGGGGCCATAAGTATAAGATAGTCACTAAAATATCCAACAGAGAATTCAGGAGAAACTTCTTTACCCAGAGAGTGGTTAGACTGTGGAACTCGCCACCACAGGGAGTAGTTGACGTGACTTTTTTTTATCCGTACTCGGAATGTGGGCATTTCAGGGGAAGCTAGATAAACATATGAGGGAGAAATGAAGTAGAAGGATGTGCTGATGAGTTTGATGAAGAGGGGTGGGAGGAGGCTCATGTGGAGCATAAACACTGGCACGGACCAGTTGTGCCGAATGGCCTGTTTCTGTGCAGTAAATACCATATAATACTGTGTAATTGTGGTCTTCGCCAGTGTTTCCCCGAAGGTTTATGGCGGGGTCCCGCGCAGCCCGCTCACTAGATGCTGCCACTGGAAGAGATACCGTGCGGCCACGCAACAAATTTAAAGGACCTGCTCAGGAAAAGGAATTCGAGGGAACATTGGTCTTCACACTCATATTGTGTGAGTTATCTCGCTACGGGCCAGGACATAGGAAATCTCTCCTTGCTTGTCCTTATCATACACTCCTCAGTCCAGAGTACTGTAAAGGGAATTCCACGTCTTCACAGTCTGACTAACCCTAACCCTAACTCTAACCCAAACCCAAAATGGTTTGCAGCCAATGAAGTACTTTTGAAGTGTAGTCACTGTTGTAATGTAAGAAACTTGCCAGCCAATGAGTGCACAGCAAGCTCCCTCAAACAGAAATGTGATAATGACCAGATAATCTGTTATAGTGATGTTAGTTGAGGAATAAATGTTGACCAGGCCACCTGGGAGAACTCCCCTGCTCTTCTTCAACAGAATGCCATGGTATCTTTGACATCCACCTAAGAGGCAGACGGGGCCTCGGTTTAACGTCTCATCCGAAATACGGCACCTCTGATAGTGCAACACTCCCTCAGTACTGCACTGGAGTGTCAGCCTAGATTATGTGCTCGAGTCTCTGGAGTGGGACTTGAACCTACAACCTTCATGACTCAGAGGCGAGAGGGCTACCCACTGAGCCACAGCTGATACCTTAACTAGTCATTTAGCTGTGTGGAAAATGCACAATGCAGAGTAGGTATTGACTGCTGGACCTTCTGCCCTGTGCGGTCAATGCTTGACCTGTTTGAAGTCAGCCGATCGTACTGTAGCCAGCTGGGGAGTGAGGAGGGGGACAGGAGGAGGAACTATGTGCCGGTGTCTCAGAGACCAGCTGTGTTTTGTAAAAGGGAGGCGTCTCACAAACAAAGGATTGGTGAAACCTTTAGCTTTTTTCTAGTTTGAGCTGGAGACTGAAGATTTGTTGGAACAGTGGGGATGGTTGTTAATGTGGATTATTGAACACTTTGCAGAATGCCACGTCTAAAGTAATTAGAACAGCTTCCTCACTGGGTCGCTTGTTAACTACTTGTTCACATCACTTGAATTGATGGACTCACTAAAAAGCTGTGTTGTGATGTTTGACATTTATTGAACCATGTGAGTATTTTATTTTATTGCCTTGAAAGAATGGCTGGGTCATGAATAAAGTTCTGAGCACAGTGAGTCAGTCCACTCTCTCCATTCATTTAATGGTAAATTACTTGGTGGCATTTTACTCACCTTTGAGAGTGTTTCTCCTTGAATTCCCCCTCCTGTTATGAGACTTCCTTCCTGAGCCATCTCTGTCTCTAGCTGAATGGCTCACACATCTCTGATTATTTTACTCAGAACCAGAGCTCAGGAACAGAGTATCATGGGCAGGAAGGAGCTCTTCCCTGGATCTTTGCCTTTTCTCCCGAGTCCCTGCTAGATTGTGTGTCAGCCTTGGCTCAATGGTAGCACTCTCGGCTTAGAAGGTTGTGAGTCACTCCAGAGACTTGAGCACATAATCCAGGCTGACACTCCAGCGCAGTATTGAGGGAGTGCTGCACTGTCGGAGGTGGCATCTTTTAGATGGGAAAACGAGGCCCTGTCTGCCTTCTCAGGTGTATGAAAAAAAATCCCATGGCATGATGCAAAGAAGAGTAAGGGAGTACTCCCAGGTATCTTGGACAATATTTATTGCTCAACTAACATCACTAAAGCGGATTATCTGGTCATTGTCACATTGCTGTTTGTGGGACCTTGCTGTGCACAAATTGGCTGCCGCGTTTCTTACATAACAACAGTGACTGCACTTCGAAAATACTTAATTGGCTGTAAAGCGTTTGGGATGGCCTGAGGTTGTAAAAGGCACTGTATAAGAACATAAGAACATAAGAAATAGGAGCAGGAGTAGACCAATCGGCCCCTCGAGCCTGCTCCGCCATTCAATGAGATCATGGCTGATCTGATCCAACCTCAACTCTAAAGAACACAAGAAGTAGGAGCAGGACCAGGCCACTCGGCCCCTGGGCCCGCTCCGCCACCCACAGGGCCTTGACCGATCCGAACTCAAACTCATGTCCAATTTCCAGCCCGCTCCCCGTAACCCCTGATTCCCTTTACTTCTAGGAAACGGTCTATTTCTGTTTTAAATTTATTTAATGAAGTAGCTTCCACAGCTTCCTGGGGTAGCAAATTCCACAGACCCACTACCCTCTGAGTGAAAAAGTTTCTCCTCATCTCAGTTTTGAAAGAGGAGCCCCTTATTCTAAGATTATGTCCCCTAGTTCTAGTTTCACCCATCATTGGGAACATCCTTACCGCGTCCACCCGATCAAGCCCCTTCACAATCTTATATGTTTCAATAAGATCGCCTCTCATTCTTCTGAACTCCAATGAGTAGAGTCCCAATCTACTCAACCTCTCCTCGTATGTCCACCCCCTCATCCCCGGAATTAACCGAGTGAACCTTCTTTGTACTGCCTCGAGAGCAAGTATGTCTTTTCTTAAGTATGGACACCAAAACTGTATGCAGTACTCCAGGTGCGGTCTCACCAATACCCTATACAATAAATGGGAGTTCTCTATGAAGGGGTCGGACTTTATCCCCCCCACCATGCTATGTCTCAGTGCTCCACTGCATTGTACCACTGGGCACCGCCTTGAAGATCAGAAATATTTATCATTCTGACAAAGCTGGCGACACAACCTGAACTTTGTGAATTATTTGTCAAAATATATTTGAGTTTGGGCATTTTGGAGGTTGAAGATTACACATAGCCAAGAGCTCAGGGAGGGCTGGATTTCAAAGGGTGACTGGATCGTGACAACTTCCAGCATATCTGGCGTTGACATAGAGCATCAGTTGCATGTTGTAACACACAGTCTGGATATTCAGGGAGTGGAAGCTCCTCAAATAACACCCAATTTACCTTTCCTCCCCCATGATGAGACCTGAACCCCAGTGAGAGTCAACACTTTCAGGAGAGGAGGGGCCCTGAACCCCAGTGAGTGTCAGCACCTTCAGGAGAGGAGGGGACCCATACTCCAGTGAGAGTCAACACTTTTAGGAGAGAAGGGGACCTGTACCCAAGTGAGAGTCATCACCTTCAGGAGAGGAGGGGTCCTGTACCCCAGTGAGAGTCAGCGCCTTCAGGAGAGGAGGGGACCCGTACCCCAGTGAGAGTCAGCACCATCAGGAGAGGAGGGCACCCGTACCCCAGTGAGAGTCAGCACCTTCAGGAGAGGAGGGCACCCTTACCCCAGTGAGAGTCAGCACCTTCAGGAGAGGAGGGCACCCGTACCCCAGTGAGAGTCAGCACCTTCAGGAGAGGAGGGGACCCTTACCCCAGTGAGAGTCAGCACCATCAGGAGAGGAGGGCACCCGTACCCCAGTTAGAGTCAGCACCTTCAGGAGAGGAGGGGACCCTTACCCCAGTGAGAGTCAGCACCATCAGGAGAGGAGGGGACCCGTACCCCAGTGAGAGTCAGGACCTTCAGGAGAGGAGGGGACCCGTACCCCAGTGAGAGTCAGGACCTTCAGGAGAGGAGGGGACCCGTACCCCAGTGAGAGTCAGCACCTTCAGGAGAGGAGGGGACCCGTACCCCAGTGAGAGTCAGGACCTTCAGGAGAGGAGGGGACCCGTACCCCAGTGAGAGTCAGGACCTTCAGGAGAGGAGGGGACCCTTACCCCAGTGAGAGTCAGGACCTTCAGGAGAGGAGGGGACCCGTACCCCAGTGAGAGTCAGCACCATCGGGAGAGGAGGAGTGGGTGGGCGGGGGGTGAACTGGTAGAGTTTCGGATTATTTCGAGATTTTCCCGAATAGCATTGTTTGTTCCTTGAGGGTAAACAGAGGAATGTATTTCCAGAAGAAAGGCCAGGTGCCGTTAGAAAGTGCTGCTGTCTAGAAGCCTCTGGGACTCAGCAGGGAGGTTGTGATGGGCTGTTCCTCCTTGGATGGAGCTTTGAGGAATCTCTCCCAATCTCACTTTCTTGTCTGCTGCTGCTTTGCCTCAAGCTGGAGAGAATTCGCAGTGGGTGAAATCAGCTTCCAAGGCCTTTGTCCAAGCCAAGCTCTTTCCTGCATTATATTGTTTTGGTGTGCTGGCAGTGCAAACTGTCCTCTTCGTGTTAATTGAGCATCTCGGCAATAAAACACTCATCATCTGATGTATTTGAAACTTAACCCTGAAATATCTTTTGGCAAATTGAGCTACAGTCTCTGGAGCTGATAAATCCTCAGAGCAGAAATCTCAAACAGTGAATTGTGTCACTGTGGCGACGCACAGGACTGTCCCCTGGGGAGGTAGGAACACAGGACTGACCCCTGGGGAGGTAGGAGCACAGGACTGACCCCTGGGGAGGAACAAGCACAGGACTGTCCCCTGGGGAGGTAGGAGCACAGGACTGTCCCCTGGGGAGGTAGGAGCACAGGACTGACCCCTGGGGAGGTAGGAGCACAGGACTGACCCCTGGGGATATAAGAGCACAGGACTGACCCAAGGGGAGGAACATGCACAGGACTGACCCCTGGGGAGATACAAGCACAGGACTGACCCCTGGGGAGGAACAAGCACAGGACTGACCCCTGGGGAGATACAAGCACAGGACTGACCCCTGGGGAGGAACAAGCACAGGACTGACCCCTGGGGAGATACAAGCACAGGACTGACCCCTGGGGAGGAACAAGCACAGGACTGACCCCTGGGGAGATACAAGCACAGGACTGACCCCTGGGGAGGAACAAGCACAGGACTGACCCCTGGGGAGATACAAGCACAGGATTGACCCCTGGGGAGGAACAAGCACAGGACTGACCCCTGGGGAGATACAAGCACAGGACTGACCCCTGGGGAGGAACAAGCACAGGACTGACCCCTGGGGAGATACAAGCACAGGACTGACCCCTGGGGAGGAACAAGCACAGGACTGACCCCTGGGGAGATACAAGCACAGGATTGACCCCTGGGGAGGAACAAGCACAGGACTGACCCCTGGGGAGATACAAGCACAGGACTGACCCCTGGGGAGATAAGAGCACAGGACTGACCCCTGGGGAGGTACAAGCACAGGACTGACCCCTGGGGAGATAAGAGCACAGGACTGACCCCTGGGGAGATAAGAGCACGGGACTGTGCCCTGGGGAGATAGGAGCACAGGACTAACCCCTGGGGAGATAGGAGCACAGGACTGACCCCTGGGGAGATAGGAGCACAGGACTAACCCCTGGGGAGGAACAAGCACAGGACTAAGCCCTGGGGAGGTAGGAGCACGGGACTGACCCCTGTGCGGGGTGGGGGTGCAGTGGGGGACGGGCATGGTGAACATGCAGCAGTTGTCATCAATCCCTGAATTCTTGCTGTATCTGTGGGCAGATAGCTATCCTGCCCCTGATGCACAGACTAGTTGACCGTGAGAAGGTCTATCCTGTGCTGAAGCACCTTCACTCCCACAGCAAATCAAACAAACGCCCACATGAATAAGAGGAAGAAGTTTCCTGTTTATTGAGAATCCAAGTGAGGGGACAAGGCTCTCGGTGCTCTTTGGCAAACAGAAGACAGCGTGATCCAGAAGTATTGATTGGGCAGCACCGAGATTGTGTCTTAAAACCCTGAAGATTGCATAAACAACAACTTGCATTTATATAGCTCCTTCAATGTAGTACCATGTCCCAAGGCACTTCACAGCAGTGTAAGCAGACAGAATTTGACACCGAGCTAAAGAAGGAGATACTAGGACAGATGACCTAAAGCTTGTTCAAAGAGGTAGGTTTTAAAGAGCATCTTAAATGAGGAGTGGTGGAGAGGCGGACAGGTTTAGGAGGGAATTCCAGAGCAAGGGAGGGGCCTTGGCAGCTGAAGGCACGGCCGACAATGGTGGAGCTAAAAAAGTGGGGGCTGCACAAGAGGCCAGAATTGGAGGAACGCAGAGTTCTCGGAGGGTTGTGCAGGGCTAGAGGAGATTACAGAGATAGGAAGGGGCAAGGCCATGGAGGGATTTGAAAACGAGGATGAGAATTTTGAAATCGAGGCATTGCTTAACCGGGAGCCAATGTAGGTCAGCGAGCACAGGGGGTGATGGGTGAACGGGACTTGGTGCGAGTTAAGATACGGGCAGCCGAGTTCTGGACGAGCTGAAGTTTATGGAGGGTGGAAGATGGGAGGCCAGCTAGGGGAGCATTAGAATAGTTGAGTCTGGTGGTAACAAAGGCATGGATGAGGGTTTCAGCAGCAGATGAGCTGAGTCAGGGGCAGAGACGGGCGATGTTACGGAGGTGGAAGTAGGCGGTCTTGGTGGAGTGGATATGGGTTTGGAGGCCCACCTCTGGGTGAAATAGGACGGCGAGGTTGCAAACAGTCTTGTTCAGCCTCAGACAATGGTTAGGAAGGGGGATGGAATCGGTGGCTAGGGAACAGAGTTTGTGACGGGGGAAATGGGGAAAATTTTAACCTCCCAGGAGGGGCGGGGGGGGGATAAAAATTTAAAAAATCGGGAAAACCGCCTCCCAATCTGCTGGCTGGCAGCAGGGAAACGGAATCAACATTTTAAAAAATGGTCCTGCCATTAAATTGGGCCGGATCTCCGGGAAATCCGTACTTTCAGGTTTCCCAGCCCCTACGATCCCAACTCCACTCCCTCCCAGTCTCCCCATAAATATCGGGGACAAATGGCTTCGGTCTTCCAAATATTTAATTGGAGGAAATTTTGACTCATCCAGTACTGGAGGAGCAGCGTGACAACATGGAGGCAGTGGAGGGGTGGAGAGAGGTGGTGGTGAGGTAGAGCTGGGTGTCCTCAGCGTACATGTGGCACCTGAGGTAGTCTTTTTGGATGATGTCGCCGAGGGGCAGCATGTAGATTTAATAGGAGGGGGAGGAAGGGAAGACTGAGGGTAGTGAAGAGTTCAACGGTTTGGGGACCCTGACCCCTGGAGTAACTGTAACCTTCTCTGGCCAATAATCTGGCAGAAGATCACCCGGCCATTGTACAACCCCGATTTTGATCAGGTTGAAATCACTCGGACGAAAAACGGGCAGGAATGCGCTCTGCCAGGTTACTGCTCAGGTGGTGAAGGGGGAAATTATCCCACACAGCTGTGACATCTTCAATTACTTTTAGGATAGGATTTTGTGGGAGAGGTTGGTCAGAAACAGTGAAACATGCTTCTCAACTTTGCATTACTACGGACTCAGTGATAGCACAGGCACTTGACATCAGGCAAGTAATCACTAACAGTTAACCTGTAATCTGGTCTTTAAGGTGACGGCCCCGTGGGCCAGCCTCACCAATCCATGCTGAGATCATTACTCACTGAAAGCCTGATCTGCCATTTCAAAAACCCTGCAGTTTCAGGTATCAGCCATAGCTCAGTGGCAGCACTCTCAGCTCTGAGTCAGAAGGTCATGGGTTCAAGCCACCCTCCAGCGATTTGAGCACATAATGCAGGCTGACACGCCACAGTACAGCCCACAGTTTAAACCGAAGCCCCGCCTGCCCTCTCAAGTGATGTAAAAGATCCCAGGGCACTATTCGAAGATGAGCAGGGGAGTTCTCCCCAGTGTCCTAGCCAATATTCATCCCTCAACTGACCCCTAAAACAGGTGCTCTGGTCATTTATTTCATTGCTGTTTGTGGGAGCTTGCTGTCTGCAGATTGGCTGCTACATTACAACAGTGACTAAACTTCAAAAGGACTTCATTGGCTGTAATGTCCCAAAGTCGTGAAAGGTGCGACAGAAATGCAAGTTCCTTTCTGATTCAGAACAATCTGTAAAAGCTGGGACATTCTGAGCTGACATTGCCACATCACTGCTAATGGGTATCCTGGCTGTTAAAGTGAATTATTCCCTAATGCTAGGGATTGACTGCAGGCAGTGTCCTTGGCTCTGGTCCCTGGGCTTGAATCAGCCAAAACCTTTGGATGTAAATGTAATATGTTGCACAATGATTCTACAGGGAGTGCTGGGATCTGCTGACAAAAAGGAGATTTATAATTGGTCCTGGCACATCAAGGTAATATCAGTTCAAATACAGGCCAGCTGCACCTGGTTTAAAGGGGAATATCCAAAGAGATAAAGGGAATAATTTAGTAGTTAAATCCAGCATACTCAGGTAAACTTAAATTAAGAAGGATGTCACAAGGCAGCTGCCCCAATCTCTGAGCATCGCTCTCGTGGATGCAGGTGGGAGCTAAACTAATGCTTGAAGCTGTATATCACGCTCTGAGCAGCTGTGTTAAAATTCCTGTCCTATGTTAAATGTAGAAATGCATTCAGTGAACTGGCAAAAGGCAAGGATGAGAAAAGACCACTTGGTAGACCAAACCGATCCCTCAAGTATACTAACTCTCCCATTGAAGCCCCTCCCTCTAGTACACTAACTCTCCCATTGAAGCCCCTCCCTCTAGTACACTAACTCCCCATTGAAACCCCTCCCTCTCATACACTAACTCAACCATTGAAGCCCCTCCCTCTAGTACACTAACTCCCCACTGAAGCCCCTCCCTCTAGTACACTAACTCCCCATTGAAGCCCCTCCCTCTCGTACACTAACTCACCCATTGAAGCCCCTCCCTCTAGTACACTAACTCTCCCATTGAAGCCCCTCCCTCTCGTACACTGACTCTCCCATTGAAGCCCCTCCCTCTAGTACACTAACTCTACCATTGAAGCCCCTCCCTCTCGTACACTAACTCTCCCATTGAAGCCCCTCCCTCTAGGACGCTAACTCTCCCATTGAAGCCCCTCCCTCTCGTACACTAACTCTCCCATTGAAGCCCCTCCCTCCATTACACTAACTCTACATTGAAGCCCCTCCCCCAGTACACTAACCCTCCCATTGAAGCCCCTCCCTCTAGTACACTAACCCTCCCATTGTAGCCCCTCCCTGTAGTACATTAACTCTCCCATTGAAGCCCCTCCCTCTAGTACACTAACTCTCCCATTGAAGCCCCTCCCTCTAGTACACTAACTCTACCATTGAAGCCCCTCCCTCTCGTACACTAACTCTACCATTGAAGCCCCTCCCTCTAGTACACTAACTCTACCATTGAAGCCCCTCCCTCTAGTACACTGACTCTCCCATTGAAGCCCCTCCCTCTTGTACACTAAATCTCCAATTGAAGCCCCTCCCTCTAGTACACTAACGCTCTCATTGAAGCCCCTCCCTCGAATACACTGGCTCTCCCATTGAAGCCCCTCCCTCGAATACATTAACTCTCCCATTAAAGCCCCTCCCTCTAGTACACTAACTCTCCCATTGAAGCCCCTCCCTCTAGTACACTAACTCTCCCATTGAAGCCCCTCCCTCTAGTACACTAACTCTCCCATTGAAGCCCCTCCCTCTCATACACTAACTCTCACATTGAAGCCCCTCCCTCTCGTACACTGACTCTACCATTGAAGCCCCTCCCGCTAGTACACTAACTCTCCTATTGAAGCCCCTCCCTCTAGTACACTAACTCTCCCATTGAAGCCCCTCCTCTCGTACACTAACTCTCCCATTGAAGGCCCTCCCTCTCATACACCAACTCTCCCACTGAAGCCCCTCACTCGAGTACACTATCTCCCCCATTGAAGCCCCTCCCTCGAGTACACTAACTCCACATTGAAGCCCCTCCCCCTAGTACACTAACTCCCCATTGAAGCCCCTCCCACTGTTACACAAATTCTCCCATTGAAGCCCCTCCCTCTAGTACACTAACTCTCCCATTGAAGCCCCTCCCTCTCGGATACTAACTCTTCCATTGAAGCCCCTTCGCTCTCGTACACCAACTGTCCCATTCAAGCCCCTCCCTCTCGTACACCAACTCTCTCATTGAAGCCCCTCCCTCTCGTACACTAACTCACCCATTGAAGCCCCTTCTTCTAGTACACTAACTCTCGCATTGAAGCCCATCCCTCCAGTACATTAACTCTCCCATAGAAGCCCCTCCCTCAAGAATAATAACTCTCCCATAGAAGCCCCTCCCTCAAGAATAATAACTCTCCCATTGAAGCCCCTCCCTCAAGTACACTAACTCTCCCATTGAAGCCCCTCCCTCTAGTACACTAACTCTCCCATTGAAGCCCCTCCCTCTAGTACACTAACTTCCCATTGAAGCCCCTCCCTCCAGTACACTAACTCTCCCATTGAAGCCCCTCCCTCTAGTACACTAACTTTCCCATTGAAGCCCCTCCCTCTTGTACACTAACTTACCCATTGAAGCCCCTCCCTCAGGTACACTAACTCTCCCATTGAAGCCCCTCCCTCTAGTACACTAACTCTCCCATTGAAGCCCCTCCCTCAAGTACACTAACTCTCCCATTGAAGCCCCTCCCTCAAGTACACTAACTCTCCCATTGAAGCCCCTCCCTCTAGTACACTAACTCTCCCATTGAAGCCCCTCCCTCTAGTACACTAACTTTCCCATTGAAGCCCCTCCCTCTAGTACACTAACTCTCCCATTGAAGCCCCTCCCTCTTGGACACTAACTTACCCATTGAAGCCCCTACCTCTCGTACACTAACTCTCCCATTGAAACCCCTCCCTCTTGTACACTAACTTACCCATTGAAGCCCCTCCCTCAAGTACACTAACTCTCCCATTGAAGCCCCTCCCTCTAGTACACTAACTCTCCCATTGAAGCCCCTCCCTCTCGTACACTAACTCTCCCATTGAAACCCCTCCCTCTTGTACACTAACTTACCCATTGAAGCCCCTCCCTCAAGTACACTAACTCTCCCATTGAAGCCCCTCCCTCAAGTACACTAACTCTCCCATTGAAGCCCCTCCCTCTTGTACACTATCTCCCCCATTAAAGCCCCTCCCTCTCATACACTAACTCTCCCATTGAAGCCCCTCCCTCTGTGACACTAACTCTCCCATTGAAGCCCCTCCCTCTAATACACTAACTCTCCCATTGAAGCCCCGACCTCTGGTACAGTAACCCTCCCATTGAAGCCCCTCCCTCTCGTACACTAACTCTACCATTGAAGCCCCTCCCTCTCGTACACTAACTCTACCATTGACGCCCCACCCTCTAATACCCTAACTCTCCCAATGAAGCCCCTCCCTCTTGTACACTAAATCTCCAATTGAAGCCCCTCACTATAGGACACTAACGCTCTCATTGAAGCCCCTCCCTCGAATACACTGGCTCTCCCATTGAAGCCCCTCCGTCGAATACATTAACTCTCCCATTGAAGCTCCTCCCTCGAATACACTAACTCTCCCATTGATGCCCCTCCATCTCATACACTAACTCTCCCATTGATGCCCCTTCCTCTATTACACTGACTCTCACATTGAGGCCCCTCACTCCAGTACACTAACTCCCCATTGAAGCCCCTCCCCCTAGTACACTAACTCCCCATTGAAGCCCCTCCCCCTAGTACACTAACTCCCCATTGAAGCCCCTCCCACTGTTACACTGAATCTCCCATTGAAGCCCCTCCCTCTAGTACACTAACTCTCCCATTGAAGCCCCTCCCTCTAATACACTAACTCTACCATTGAAGCCCCTCCCTCTAGTACACTAACTCTCCCATTGAAGCCCCTCCCTCTAGTACACTAACTCTACCATTGAAGCCCCTCCCTCTAATACACTAACACTCCCATTGAAGCCCCTCATTCTAGTACACTAACTCTCCCATTGAAGCCCCTCCCTCCAGTACACTAACTCTACCATTCAAGCCCCTCCCTCTAATACACTAACTCTCCCATTGAGGCCCCTCCCTCTCATACACTAACACTCCCATTGAAGCCCCTCCCTCTCATACACTAACACTCCCATTGAAGCCCCTCCCTCTCATACACTAATTCTCCCATTGAGGCCCCTCCCTCTAGTACACTAACACTCCCATTGAGGCCCCTCCCTCTAGTACACTAACTCTCCCATTGAGGCCCCTCCCTCTCATACACTAATTCTCCCATTGAAGCCACTCCCTCTCGTACACTAACTCTCCCATTGAAGCCCCTCCTTCGAGTACACTCACTCTCCCATTGAAGTCCCTCCCTCTAGTACACTAACACTCCCATTGAAGCCCCTCCCTCTCATACACAAACTCTCCCATTGAAGCCCCTCCCTTTCATACACTAACTCTCCCATTGAAGCCCCACGCTCTCCAGGACTAACTCTCCCATTGAAGCCACTCCCTTTCATACACAAACTCTCCCATTGAAGCCCCTCCCTCTAATACACTAACTCTACCATTGAAGCCCCTCCCTCTAGTACACTAACTCTCCCATTGAAGCCCCTCCCTCTAGTACACTAACTCTACCATTGAAGCCCCTCCCTCTAATACACTAACACTCCCATTGAAGCCCCTCACTCTAGTACACTAACTCTCCCATTGAAGCCCCTCCCTCCAGTACACTAACTCTACCATTCAAGCCCCTCCCTCTAATACACTAACTCTCCCATTGAGGCCCCTCCCTCTCATACACTAACACTCCCATTGAAGCCCCTCCCTCTCATACACTAACACTCCCATTGAAGCCCCTCCCTCTCATACACTAATTCTCCCATTGAGGCCCCTCCCTCTAGTACACTAACACTCCCATTGAGGCCCCTCCCTCTAGTACACTAACTCTCCCATTGAGGCCCCTCCCTCTAGTACACGATCTCCCCCATTGAAGCCCCTCCCTCTCATACACTAATTCTCCCATTGAAGCCACTCCCTCTCGTACACTAACTCTCCCATTGAAGCCCCTCCTTCGAGTACACTCACTCTCCCATTGAAGTCCCTCCCTCTAGTACACTAACACTCCCATTGAAGCCCCTCCCTCTCATACACAAACTCTCCCATTGAAGCCCCTCCCTTTCATACACTAACTCTCCCATTGAAGCCCCACGCTCTCCAGGACTAACTCTCCCATTGAAGCCACTCCCTTTCATACACAAACTCTCCCATTGAAGCCCCTCCCTCTCATGCACTAACTCTCCCACTGAAGCCCCTCCCTCTCGGACACTAACTCTCCCATTGAAGCCCCTCCCTCGAATACATTAACTCTCCCATTGAAGCCCCTCTCTGGTACACTAAACCTCAAATTGAAGCCCCTCCCTCTCGTACACTAATTCTACCATTGAAGCCCCTCCCTCTACTACCCTAACTCTCCCACTGAAGCCCCTCCCTCTCCTACACTAACTCTCCCACTGAAGCCCCTCCCTCTCGGACACTAACTCTCCCATTGAAGCCCCTCCCTCGAATACATTAACTCTCCCATTGAAGCCCCTCCCTCTAGTACACTAACTCTCCCATTGAAGCCCCTCCGTCTCATGCGCTAACTCTCCCATTGTAGCCCCTCCCTCTAGTACACTAATTCTCCCATTGAAGCCCCTCCCTCTAGTACACTAACTCTCCCATTGAGGCCCCTCCCTCTCGTACATTTACTCTCCCATTGAGGCCCCTCCCTCTAGTACACTATCTCCCCCATTGAAGCCCCTCCCTCTCATACACTAACTCTCCCATTGAAGCCACTCCCTCTCGTACACTAACTCTCCCATTGAAGCCCCTCCTTCGAGTACATTAACTCTCCCATTGAAGCCCCTCCCTCTATTACACAAACTCTCAGTTGAAGCCCCTCCCCCTAGTACACAAACCCTCCCATTGAAGCCCCTCCCTCTCGTACACTAACTCTCCCATTCCAGCCCCTCCCTCTGTTACACAAACTCTCCCATCAAACCCCTCCCTCTCGTGCACTAACTGTCCCATTGAAGCCCCTCCATCTAGTACACTGACTCTCCCATTGAAGCCACTCCCTCCAGTACACTAACACTCCCATTGAAGCCCCTCCCTCTCATACACTAACTCTCCCGTTGAAGAACCTCCCTCCAATACACTAACTCTCCCATTGAAGCCCCCCCTCTATTACACTAACTCTCCCATTGAAGCCCCTCCCTCTCATACATGAACTCTCCCATTGAAGCCCCTCCCTCTAGTACAGTAACTCCACATTGAAGCCTCTCCCTCTAGTACACTAACTCTCCCATTGAAGCCCCTCCCTCTCATACACCAACTCTTCCATTGAAGCCCCTCCCTCGAGTACACTGACTCTCCCATTGAAGCCCCTCCCTCTCATACACTAACGCTCTCATTGAAGCCCCTCCCTCGAATACACTGGCTCTCCCATTGAAGCCCCTCCGTCGAATACATTAACTCTCCCATTGAAGCTCCTCCCTCGAATACACTAACTCTCCCATTGATGCCCCTCCCTCTCATACACTAACTCTCCCATTGATGCCCCTTCCTCTATTACACTGACTCTCACATTGAGGCCCCTCACTCCAGTACACTAACTCCCCATTGAAGCCCCTCCCCCTAGTACACTAACTCCCCATTGAAGCCCCTCCCCCTAGTACACCAACTCCCCATTGAAGCCCCTCCCACTGTTACACTGAATCTCCCATTGAAGCCCCTCCCTCTAGTACACTAACTCTCCCATTGAAGCCCCTCCCTCTAATCCACTAACTCTACCATTGAAGCCCCTCCCTCTAGTACACTAACTCTCCCATTGAAGCCCCTCCCTCTAGTACACTAACTCTACCATTGAAGCCCCTCCCTCTAATACACTAACACTCCCATTGAAGCCCCTCACTCTAGTACACTAACTCTCCCATTGAAGCCCCTCCCTCTAGTACACTAACTCTACCATTCAAGCCCCTCCCTCTAAGACACTAACTCTCCCATTGAAGCCCCTACCTCTGGTACACTAACCCTCAAATTGAAGCCCCTCCCTCTCGTACACTAATTCTCCCATTGAAGCCCCTCCCTCTGTTACACTAACACTCCCATTGAAGCCCCTCCCTCTAGTACACTAACTCCACATTGAAGACCCTCCCTCTCATACACTAACACTCCCATTGAAGCCCCTCCCTCTCATACACTAACACTCCCATTGAAGCCCCTCCCTCTCATACACTAATTCTCCCATTGAGGCCCCTCCCTCTAGTACACTAACACTCCCATTGAGGCCCCTCCCTCTAGTACACTAACTCTCCCATTGAGGCCCCTCCCTCTAGTACACGATCTCCCCCATTGAAGCCCCTCCCTCTCATACACTAATTCTCCCATTGAAGCCACTCCCTCTCGTACACTAACTCTCCCATTGAAGCCCCTCCTTCGAGTACACTCACTCTCCCATTGAAGTCCCTCCCTCTAGTACACTAACACTCCCATTGAAGCCCCTCCCTCTCAAACACAAACTCTCCCATTGAAGCCACTCCCTTTCATACACAAACTCTCCAATTGAAGCCCCTCCCTCTCATGCACTAACTCTCCCACTGAAGCCCCTCCCTCTCGGACACTAACTCTCCCATTGAAGCCCCTCCCTCGAATACATTAACTCTCCCATTGAAGCCCCTCTCTGGTACACTAATCCTCAAATTGAAGCCCCTCCCTCTCGTACACTAATTCTACCATTGAAGCCCCTCCCTCTACTACCCTAACTCTCCCACTGAAGCCCCTCCCTCTCGGACACTAACTCTCCCACTGAAGCCCCTCCCTCTCGGACACTAACTCTCCCATTGAAGCCCCTCCCTCGAATACATTAACTCTCCCATTGAAGCCCCTCCCTCTAGTACACTAACTCTCCCATTGAAGCCCCTCCCTCTAGTACACTAATTCTCCCATTGAAGCCCCTCCCTCTAGTACACTAACTCTCCCATTGAGGCCCCTCCCTCATACACAAACCCTCCCATTGAAGCCCCTCCCTCTCGTACATTTACTCTCCCATTGAGGCCCCTCCCTCTAGTACACTATCTCCCCCATTGAAGCCCCTCCCTCTCATACACTAACTCTCCCATTGAAGCCACTCCCTCTCGTACACTAACTCTCCCATTGAAGCCCCTCCTTCGAGTACACTAACTCTCCCATTGAAGCCCCTCCCTCTATTGCACAAACTCTCAGTTGAAGCCCCTCCCCCTAGTACACTAACCCTCCCATTGAAGCTCCTCCCTCTCGTACACTAACTCTCCCATTCCAGCCCCTCCCTCTGTTACACAAACTCTCCCATCAAACCCCTCCCTCTCGTGCACTAACTGTCCCATTGAAGCCCCTCCATCTAGTACACTGACTCTCCCATTGAAGCCACTCCCTCCAGTACACTAACACTCCCATTGAAGCCCCTCCCTCTCATACACTAACTCTCCCGTTGAAGAACCTCCCTCCAATACACTAACTCTCCCATTGAAGCCCCCCCTCTATTACACTAACTCTCCCATTGAAGCCCCCCCTCTATTACACTAACTCTCCCATTGAAGCCCCTCCCTGTCATACATGAACTCTCCCATTGAAGCCCCTCCCTCTAGTACAGTAACTCCACATTGAAGCCTCTCCCTCTAGTACACTAACTCTCCCATTGAAGCCCCTCCCTCTCATACACCAACTCTTCCATTGAAGCCCCTCCCTCGAGTACACTAACTCTCCCATTGAAGCCCCTCCCTCTAGTACACTAACTCTCCCATTGAAGCCCCTCCCTCTAATACACTAACTCTCCCATTGAAGCCCCTCCCTCTAGTACACTAACTCTCCCATTGAAGCCCCTCCCCCTAGTACACTAACTCTCCCATTGAAGCCCCTCCCTCTAGTACACTGACTCTCCCATTGAAGCCCCTTCCTCTAATACACAAACTCTCCCATTGAAGCCCCTCCCTCTAATACACTAACACTCCCATTGTAGCCCCTCCCTCTAATACACTAACGCTCCCATTGAAGCCCCTCCCTCTAGTACACTAACACTCCCATTGAAGCCCCTCCCTCTCGTACACCAACTCTCCCATTGAAGCCGCTCACTCGAGTACACTAAGTCTCCCATTCAAGCCCCTGCCTCTCGTACACTAACTCTCTCATTGAAGCCCCTCCCTGCAGTACATTAACTCTCCCATTGAAGCCCCTCCTTCAAGTACACTAACCCTCCCATTGAAGCCCCTCCCTCTCCTACACTAACTCTCCCATTGAAGCCCCTCCTTCAAGTACACTAACTCTCCCATTGAAGCCCCTCCCTCTATTACACTAACTCTCCCATTGAAGCCCCTCCCTCTCCTACACTAACTCTCCCATTGAAGCCCCTTCTTCAAGTACACTAACCCTCCCATTGAAGCCCCTCCCTCTAGTACACTAACTCTCCCATTGAAGTCCCTCCCTCTAGTACACTAACTCTTCCATTGAAGCCCCTCCCTCTCATACACTAACTCTCCCATTGAAGCCCCTCACTCTAGTACACTAACTCTCCCATTGAAGCCCCTCACTCTAGTACACTAACTCTCCCATTCAAGCCCCTCCCTCTCGTACACTGACTCTCCCATTGAAGTCCCTCCCTCTAGTACACTAACTCTTCCATTGAAGCCCCTCCCTCTCATACACTAACTCTCCCATTGAAGCCCCTCACTCTAGTACACTAACTCTCCCATTGAAGCCCCTCACTCTAGTACACTAACTCTCCCATTCAAGCCCTTCACTCTAGTACATTAACCCTCCCATTGAAGCCCCTCGCTCTCGTACACTAACCCTCCCATTGAATCCCCTCCCTCTTGTACAGCAACTCTCCCATTGAAGCCCCTCACTCGAGTACACTAAGTCTCCCATTCAAGCCCCTCTATCTCGTACACTAATCCTCCCATTGAAGACCCTCCCTCTCGTACACTAACTCACCCATTGTAGCCCCTCCCTCAAGTACACTAACTCTCCCATTGAAGCCCCTCCCTCTAGTACACTAACTCTCCCATTGAAGCCCCTCCCTCCAGTACACTAACTCTTCCATTGAAGCCCATCCCTCTAGTACACTATCTCCCCCATTGAAGCCCCTCCCTCAAGTACACTAACTCTCGCATTGAGGCCCCTCCGTGTATTACACTAACTCTCCCATTGAAGCCCCTCCCTCTAGAAAAATAACTCTCCTATTGAAGCCCCTCCCTCTAGAACACTAACTCTCCCATTGAAGCCCCTCCCTCTCATACACTAACTCTCCCGTTGAAGCCCCTCCCTCTAGTACAGTAACTCTCACATTAAACCACTCACCCTAGGACATTAACTCCCCATTGGAGCCCCTCCCTCTAGTACACTAACTCTCCCATTGAAGCCCCTCCCTCTCGTACACTAACCCTCCCATTGAAGCCCCTCCCTCTGTTACACTAACTCTCCCATTGAAGCCCCTCCCTCTGTTACACTAACTCTCCCATTGAAGCCCCTCCCTCTCGTACACTAACTCTCCCATTGAAGCCTCCCCTCTATTACACTAACTCTCCCATTGAAGCCCCTCCCTCTCATACATGAACTCTCCCATTGAAGCCCCTCCCTCTAGTACAGTAACTCCACATTGAAGCCTCTCCCTCTAGTACACTAACTCTCCCATTGAAGCCCCTCCCTCTCATACACCAACTCTTCCATTGAAGCCCCTCCCTCGAGTACACTGACTCTCCCATTGAAGCCCCTCCCTCTCATACACTAACGCTCTCATTGAAGCCCCTCCCTCGAATACACTGGCTCTCCCATTGAAGCCCCTCCGTCGAATACATTAACTCTCCCATTGAAGCTCCTCCCTCGAATACACTAACTCTCCCATTGATGCCCCTCCCTCTCATACACTAACTCTCCCATTGATGCCCCTTCCTCTATTACACTGACTCTCACATTGAGGCCCCTCACTCCAGTACACTAACTCCCCATTGAAGCCCCTCCCCCTAGTACACTAACTCCCCATTGAAGCCCCTCCCCCTAGTACACTAACTCCCCATTGAAGCCCCTCCCACTGTTACACTGAATCTCCCATTGAAGCCCCTCCCTCTAGTACACTAACTCTCCCATTGAAGCCCCTCCCTCTAATACACTAACTCTACCATTGAAGCCCCTCCCTCTAGTACACTAACTCTCCCATTGAAGCCCCTCCCTCTAGTACACTAACTCTACCATTGAAGCCCCTCCCTCTAATACACTAACACTCCCATTGAAGCCCCTCACTCTAGTACACTAACTCTCCCATTGAAGCCCCTCCCTCTAGTACACTAACTCTACCATTCAAGCCCCTCCCTCTAAGACACTAACTCTCCCATTGAAGCCCCTACCTCTGGTACACTAACCCTCAAATTGAAGCCCCTCCCTCTCGTACACTAATTCTCCCATTGAAGCCCCTCCCTCTAGTACACTAACTCCACATTGAAGACCCTCCCTCTCATACACTAACACTCCCATTGAAGCCCCTCCCTCTCATACACTAACACTCCCATTGAAGCCCCTCCCTCTGTTACACTAACACTCCCATTGAAGCCCCTCCCTCTAGTACACTAACTCCACATTGAAGACCCTCCCTCTCATACACTAACACTCCCATTGAAGCCCCTCCCTCTCATACACTAACACTCCCATTGAAGCCCCTCCCTCTCATACACTAATTCTCCCATTGAGGCCCCTCCCTCTAGTACACTAACACTCCCATTGAGGCCCCTCCCTCTAGTACACTAACTCTCCCATTGAGGCCCCTCCCTCTAGTACACGATCTCCCCCATTGAAGCCCCTCCCTCTCATACACTAATTCTCCCATTGAAGCCACTCCCTCTCGTACACTAACTCTCCCATTGAAGCCCTTCCTTCGAGTACACTCACTCTCCCATTGAAGTCCCTCCCTCTAGTACACTAACACTCCCATTGAAGCCCCTCCCTCTCAAACACAAACTCTCCCATTGAAGCCACTCCCTTTCATACACAAACTCTCCAATTGAAGCCCCTCCCTCTCATGCACTAACTCTCCCACTGAAGCCCCTCCCTCTCGGACACTAACTCTCCCATTGAAGCCCCTCCCTCGAATACATTAACTCTCCCATTGAAGCCCCTCTCTGGTACACTAAACCTCAAATTGAAGCCCCTCCCTCTCGTACACTAATTCTACCATTGAAGCCCCTCCCTCTACTACCCTAACTCTCCCACTGAAGCCCCTCCCTCTCGGACACTAACTCTCCCACTGAAGCCCCTCCCTCTCGGACACTAACTCTCCCATTGAAGCCCCTCCCTCGAATACATTAACTCTCCCATTGAAGCCCCTCCCTCTAGTACACTAACTCTCCCATTGAAGCCCCTCCGTCTCATGCGCTAACTCTCCCATTGTAGCCCCTCCCTCTAGTACACTAATTCTCCCATTGAAGCCCCTCCCTCTAGTACACTAACTCTCCCATTGAGGCCCCTCCCTCATACACAAACCCTCCCATTGAAGCCCCTCCCTCTCGTACATTTACTCTCCCATTGAGGCCCCTCCCTCTAGTACACTATCTCCCCCATTGAAGCCCCTCCCTCTCATACACTAACTCTCCCATTGAAGCCCCTCCTTCGAGTACACTAACTCTCCCATTGAAGCCCCTCCCTCTATTGCACAAACTCTCAGTTGAAGCCCCTCCCCCTAGTACACTAACCCTCCCATTGAAGCCCCTCCCTCTCGTACACTAACTCTCCCATTCCAGCCCCTCCCTCTGTTACACAAACTCTCCCATCAAACCCCTCCCTCTCGTGCACTAACTGTCCCATTGAAGCCCCTCCATCTAGTACACTGACTCTCCCATTGAAGCCACTCCCTCCAGTACACTAACACTCCCATTGAAGCCCCTCCCTCTCATACACTAACTCTCCCGTTGAAGAACCTCCCTCCAATACACTAACTCTCCCATTGAAGCCCCCCCTCTATTACACTAACTCTCCCATTGAAGCCCCCCCTCTATTGCACTAACTCTCCCATTGAAGCCCCTCCCTCTCATACATGAACTCTCCCATTGAAGCCCCTCCCTCTAGTACAGTAACTCCACATTGAAGCCTCTCCCTCTAGTACACTAACTCTCCCATTGAAGCCCCTCCCTCTCATACACCAACTCTTCCATTGAAGCCCCTCCCTCGAGTACACTAACTCTCCCATTGAAGCCCCTCCCTCTAGTACACTAACTCTCCCATTGAAGCCCCTCCCCCTAGTACACTGACTCTCCCATTGAAGCCCCTTCCTCTAATACACAAACTCTCCCATTGAAGCCCCTCCCTCTAATACACTAACACTCCCATTGTAGCCCCTCCCTCTAATACACTAACGCTCCCATTGAAGCCCCTCCCTCTAGTACACTAACACTCCCATTGAAGCCCCTCCCTCTCGTACACCAACTCTCCCATTGAAGCCGCTCACTCGAGTACACTAAGTCTCCCATTCAAGCCCCTGCCTCTCGTACACTAACTCTCTCATTGAAGCCCCTCCCTGCAGTACATTAACTCTCCCATTGAAGCCCCTCCTTCAAGTACACTAACCCTCCCATTGAAGCCCCTCCCTCTCCTACACTAACTCTCCCATTGAAGCCCCTCCTTCAAGTACACTAACCCTCCCATTGAAGCCCCTCCCTCTATTACACTAACTCTCCCATTGAAGCCCCTCCCTCTCCTACACTAACTCTCCCATTGAAGCCCCTTCTTCAAGTACACTAACCCTCCCATTGAAGCCCCTCCCTCTAGTACACTAACTCTCCCATTGAAGTCCCTCCCTCTAGTACACTAACTCTTCCATTGAAGCCCCTCCCTCTCATACACTAACTCTCCCATTGAAGCCCCTCACTCTAGTACACTAACTCTCCCATTGAAGCCCCTCACTCTAGTACACTAACTCTCCCATTCAAGCCCCTCCCTCTCGTACACTGACTCTCCCATTGAAGTCCCTCCCTCTAGTACACTAACTCTTCCATTGAAGCCCCTCCCTCTCATACACTAACTCTCCCATTGAAGCCCCTCACTCTAGTACACTAACTCTCCCATTGAAGCCCCTCACTCTAGTACACTAACTCTCCCATTCAAGCCCTTCACTCTAGTACATTAACCCTCCCATTGAAGCCCCTCGCTCTCGTACACTAACCCTCCCATTGAATCCCCTCCCTCTTGTACAGCAACTCTCCCATTGAAGCCCCTCACTCGAGTACACTAAGTCTCCCATTCAAGCCCCTCTATCTCGTACACTAATCCTCCCATTGAAGACCCTCCCTCTCGTACACTAACTCACCCATTGTAGCCCCTCCCTCAAGTACACTAACTCTCCCATTGAAGCCCCTCCCTCTAGTACACTAACTCTCCCATTGAAGCCCCTCCCTCCAGTACACTAACTCTTCCATTGAAGCCCATCCCTCTAGTACACTATCTCCCCCATTGAAGCCCCTCCCTCAAGTACACTAACTCTCGCATTGAGGCCCCTCCGTGTATTACACTAACTCTCCCATTGAAGCCCCTCCCTCTAGAAAAATAACTCTCCTATTGAAGCCCCTCCCTCTAGAACACTAACTCTCCCATTGAAGCCCCTCCCTCTCATACACTAACTCTCCCGTTGAAGCCCCTCCCTCTAGTACAGTAACTCTCACATTAAACCACTCACCCTAGGACATTAACTCCCCATTGGAGCCCCTCCCTCTAGTACACTAACTCTCCCATTGAAGCCCCTCCCTCTCGTACACTAACCCTCCCATTGAAGCCCCTCCCTCTGTTACACTAACTCTCCCATTGAAGCCCCTCCCTCTGTTACACTAACTCTCCCATTGAAGCCCCTCCCTCTCGTACACTAACCCTCCCATTGAAGCCCCTCCCTCTCGTACACTAACTCACCCATTGTAGCCCCTCCCTGTAGAACATTAACTCTCCCATTGAAGCCCCTCCCTCTAGTACACTTACTCTCCCATTGAAGCCCCTCCCTCCAGTAAACTAACTCTCCCATTGAGGCCCCTCCCTCTCGTACACTAACTCTCCCATTGAAGCCCCTCCTTCTAGTACACCAACTCTCCCATTGAAGCCCCTCCCTCTAGTAAACTAACTCTCCCATTGAGGCCCCTCCCTCTAGTACACTAACTCTCCCATTGAAGCCCCTCCTTCGAGTACACTAACTCTCCCATTGAAGTCCATCCCTCTAGTACACTAACTCTCCCATTGAAGCCCCTCCCTCTCGTACACTGACTCTCGCATTGAAGCCTCTCCCTCTCGTGCACTAACCGTCCCATTGAAGCCCCTCCTCTCGTACACTAACTCTCCCATTGAAGCCCCTCCTCTCATACACTAACTCTCCCATGCAAGCCCCTCCCTTTGTTACACTAACTCTCCCATTCAAGCCCCTCCCTTTGTTACACTAACTCTCCCATTGAAGCCCCTCCCTCCAGTACACCAACTCTCCCATTGAAGCCCCTCCCTCCAGTACACCAACTCTCCCATTGAAGCCCCTCCCTCTCATGCACGAACTCTCCCATTGAAGCCCCTCCCTCTAGTACACTAACTCTCCCATTGAAGCCCCTCCCTCTCGTACACTAACTCTCCCATTGAAGCCACTCCCTCTAGTACACTAACTCTCGCATTGAAGCCCATTGCTCTTTTATTAAGCACACTGGGATTTGCATTATTCCATGTTGTTTATCTACTGTGTGTGCAGCTGCCTGGTGCTTCTCTCTGTAAGGAGCTCAGTTCTCTTCAGAGATACTGACCCTTCTACTGTCCGCTGACAGCAACTATCCATCAAGGCCACTAAAAAAAATTATATCAGTTCTGCACAATCAAACCAGTTTAAAAATACATTGGATCCATTATGAATCCATTTTCATTGATTTAAGTAGTTTTATGGACCTTCCCTGAAAGTGATTGTAATAAAAGGTCTAGTCAGCCCTGGGCACAGGCTCATGTTCTGCTCTATTAAATGGAGCTTACAGCCCTCTGACTTGTTTCTGGTTTCTGGTCCCAGTCAATAGCTCAGCCGAGATTTTTGCAGCATTCAGAATCTCGAGAAACCCCACACGCAGAAGGTGAATGTTTGATGTCAAGGAAGGAAAGGGACAAGGTACGGTCCGATCCCAATCCACGGGAGGCAAAAAGCTGGGCACTACAGGAAGAAGAGGGACTAGTGGGAGAGGGTGCGTGGGACAGAAGACTCTCCCTCACAAGGAATGTAGTGCTGAGCCCACCTTACCATATCCTTCTACCCTGAAAGAAAGTTCGGTGAATATTTGGCACCACACTGAAAAAACAGGTGATCAGAAGAGATATGGGGAGAAGGTGGGTAGGTGGGGTTGAGGGATATGGGGAGAAGGTGGGTAGGTGGTGTTGAGGGATATGGGGAGAAGGGGGGTAGGTGGTGTTGAGGGATATGGGGAGAAGGTGGGTAGGTGGTGTTGAGGATATGGGGAGAAGGTGGGTAGGTGGTGTTGAGGGATATAGGGAGAAGGTGGGTAGGTGGTGTTGAGGGATATGGGGAGAAGGTGGGTAGGTGGTGTTGAGGGATATGGGGAGAAGGTGGGTAGGTGGTGTTGAGGGATATAGGGAGAAGGTGGGTAGGTGGGGTTGAGGGATACGGTGAGAAGGTGGGTAGGTGGTGTTGAGGGATATGGGGAGAAGGTGGGTAGGTGGGGTTGAGGGATATGGGGAGAAGGTGGGTAGGTGGTGTTGAGGGATATGGGGAGAAGGTGGGTAGGTGGGGTTGGGGATATGGGGAGAAGGTGGTGTTGAGGGATATGGGGAGAAGGTGGGTAGGTGGTGTTGAGGGATATGGTGAGAAGGTGGGTAGGTGGTGTTGAGGGATATGGGGAGATTGTGGGTAGGTGGTGTTGAGGGATATGGGGAGAAGGTGGTGTTGAGGGATATGGTGAGAAGGTGGGTAGGTGGTGTTGAGGGATATGGGGAGAAGGTGGGTAGGTGGTGTTGAGGGATATGGGGAGAAGGTGGTGTTGAGGGATATGGGGAGAAGGTGGGTAGGTGGTGTTGAGGGATATGGGGAGAAGGTGGGGTTGAGGGATATGGTGAGAAGGTGGGTCGGTGGGGTTGGGGATATGGGGAGATGGTGGGTAGGTGGGGTTGGGGATATGGGGAGAAGGTGGGTAGGTGGGGTTGGGGATATGGGGAGAAGGTGGGTAGGTGGGGTTGGGGATATGGGGAGAAGGTGGGTAGGTGGTGTTGAGGGATATGGTGAGAAGGTGGGTAGGTGGGATTGAGGGATATGGGGAGAAGGTGGGTAGGTGGGGTTGAGGGATATGGGGAGAAGGTGGGTAGGTGGGGTTGGGGATATGGGGAGAAGGTAGGTAGGTGGTGTTGAGGGATATGGGGAGATTGTGGATAGGTGGTGTTGAGGGATATGGGGAGAAGGTGGTGTTGAGGGATATGGTGAGAAGGTGGGTAGGTGGTGTTGAGGGATATGGGGAGAAGGTGGGTAGGTGGTGTTGAGGGATATGGGGAGAAGGTGGTGTTGAGGGATATGGGGAGAAGGTGGGTAGGTGGTGTTGAGGGATATGGGGAGAAGGTGGGGTTGAGGGATATGGTGAGAAGGTGGGTCGGTGGGGTTGGGGATATGGGGAGATGGTGGGTAGGTGGGGTTGGGGATATGGGGAGAAGGTGGGTAGGTGGGGTTGGGGATATGGGGAGAAGGTGGGTAGGTGGTGTTGAGGGATATGGTGAGAAGGTGGGTAGGTGGGATTGAGGGATATGGGGAGAAGGTGGGTAGGTGGGGTTGAGGGATATGGTGAGAAGGTGGGTAGGTTGTGTTGGGGATATGGGGAGAAGGTGGGTAGGTGGTGTTGAGGAATATGGGGAGAAGGTGGGTAGGTGGAGTTGAGGGATATGGTGAGAAGGTGGGTAGGTGGTGTTGAGGGATATGGGGAGAAGGTGGGTAGGTGGTGTTGAGGGATATGGGGAGAAGGTGGGGTTGAGGATATGGGGAGAAGGTGGGGTTGAAGATATGGGGAGAAGGTGGGGTTGAGGATATGGGGAGAAGGTGGGGTTGAGGATATGGGGAGAAGGTGGGGTTGAGGATATGGGGAGAAGGTGGGGTTGAGGATATGGGGAGAAGGTGGGGTTGAGGATATGGGGAGAAGGTGGGGTTGAGGATATGGGGAGAAGGTGGGGTTGAGGATATGGGGAGAAGGTGGGGTTGAGGATATGGGGAGAAGGTGGGTAGGAGGGGTCGTACTGAGGGAGCGCTGCACAGTCGGAGGAGCAGTACTGATGGAGCGCTGCACTGTCGGAGGAGCAGTACTGAGTGAGCGCTGCACTGTCGGAGTGGCAGTACTGAGGGAGCGCTGCACTGTCGGAGGGGCAGTATTGAGGGCGCGCTGCACTGTCGGAGGGGCAGTATTGAGGGAGCGCTGCACTGTCGGAGGGGAAATACTGAGGGAGCGCTGCACTGTCGGAGGGGCAGTACTGAGGGAGCGCTGCACTGTCGGAGGGGCAGTATTGAGGGAGCGCTGCACTGTCGGAGGGGAAATACTGAGGGAGCGCTGCACTGTTGGAGCGGCAGTACTGAGGGAGTGCTGCACTGTCGGAGGGGAAGTACTGAGGAGGTGCTGCACTGTCAGAGGTTCTGTCTTTCAGATGAGACCTTAGACCGAGGCCGCATCTGCTCTCTCAGGTGTACGTAAACGATCCCATGTGTAAGGTTTCCAAAATTTGCAGATCCCCAAAACCTAAGGAAAAACGACTTTGGAACTACCTCAGTGATAAAAATGCATTTGGGCCTAACTTAAGAGACTGTAAGACCAAAAACCAAGTTTTGGCATTTTAAAAGCATGTCTGGGCCTGTAAAGGGAGAAAAGGCTGTGAAGAAAGTTTGGGTCGACCTATGCAAAAGCAGTTTTGGGTATTGCAGTTAAATCGCATTGTCTGGGGAATCGGGATGACCTCACTCAAGCCCCAGCAAGCATTAACATTTTGACAAAAGACCCTAGGAGGAGACAGTCCCACCCAAAACAACAGGTCCCATGAAACTGATTACAGAACCCATTAAAGACATGCATAAAGCAAATATTCGATCGAAATCCGAGGCCCAGTCAAGAAACCCAAAACATGAGGACAATTCAAACTCCGATTAAACAACAGATCGACAGGATGGAGCTATCCGGAAACCACTTCACACATTTACAAAACCAGTTAACATGCTAGTAAAGTCGTTACTGTTAACGAGGCCTTACAATGACCGGGATTTGATTTGGTTTTGATGAGGCCACTTCAATTTAGTATAATTGAAGGCCCATCAAGCAGTTCAGGAGTAACAACAGTTCAAGTTCAACAGAAGGCAGTTCTATTTGAAAGCCTGTTTTTCAACAGAAGTCAGTGCTCGAATTACAGAGTTCAGGAGAAGCAAGTTGGGCAGTTAAAGAAGACAGTTCAGTAAGAAGGGAGTTCTCCAGTTCAACAGTTCAAGTTGAACAAGCAGGCAGAAGGCAGTTTCCACAGTTCTGCAAGAAGGCAGTTCCACAGCTCGGAAGAAGACAGTTTAAACAGAATGCAGTTCAACAAAGAAAGCCAACAGCTCCAGAAGTAAGCCGACACGCAAGAAGAGACCAGAGCGACCGCCTCAGTGACCATCGGACACCTCGCGGCAACAAGGGCCTTACGAAACCTTTTACTCAAAAGACTCTAAACCCTAACTCTAAACTGTCAAGGATTCGTTTGGTGAGCATTATCCCTGGTTCTCCAGAGTCCAACCTAGCTAGTGAAGTGGGATTGGGAGGGGTGAAGTATTCTTTTAATGTTATTTCCCTCGCGTGTACCGAAGTGTTCCCCACCTTTAGAGTGTTAAGAGTGTTTGTGTTGTGTTTTACTTTCTTGAATAAAAGTCAAAATTCTTTCATCAAAACCTGTTGTCTACTGCACCTTTGTTCACGACCCCCAAATAAGTCCAAGGTCTAGAACCAGGGGCGTGGGAGCGATTCGACCCGCTCACTGAGTCGGAGATGAAGCTGACCCTACCACACCACCCCCTACACATGGCACAATTCGAAGTAGAGTAGGTGAGTTCTCCCCAGTGTCCTGACCAATATTTATCCCTTATCCAACATCACTAAAACAGATTACCTGGTCATTTACCTCATTGCTCTTTGTGGGATCATGATGTGCGCAAATTGGCTGCCACATTTCCTACCTTACCACAACGACTACACTTCAAAAATACTTCTTGGCTGTGAAGTGCTTTGGGATGTATTGAGATTGTGAAGGTGCTATATAAATGCAAGTCTTTCCTCTTTGTCTTTTAGCTCGCCGGGACTGAAACTCACGAAGGGTCTTTGATCTGAAATGTTAACTCTGTTTCTCTCCACGGATGTTGCCTGGCCTGCTGAGTTTTTGCAGCGCTTTCTGTTGTTATTTCTGAAACTCACCTTGTTGTGGGCACCGTTGTGAGATTTGTTTTCCCCTCAATTGCTCCAGTTATCTCTCTCCCTCTCCTGCAGGCACTAACTCCTGTTACGCTGGAGGTAGTTGCTCTCCAGTTCCTTACCCAAATGGTGCCATTGGGAATCATGCAGTGAGTGCCAGCGGGCTCTTTGACCGAGGTGGGGCTTCACAGCCGAGCTCGATCCTCCACATATGTGCAGTTTGTACCAAGAGCTGGCTGTTTGGCAATAGGCAGTGGGTAGCCTCGTCAAATTACCCCTCACAGAGCCAAGCATTACCTCCTGCTGTTGCCCTGGCTGAAGAAAGGCCCAAACCTGGGACCTTGCTGGTCTGTTAGGCTCAGCGCTTCATCACATAAACTCATGGGTCTAGATATTCGGCTGTGCCCCAGACTGGGCGCAGTGCGATCGAATGTCTAGACCACTGAGCCTGTGAGGAACTTTACAAGGTGGTTCTGAGGGAAATGTGACCTGCCTGACCTCTGCCTACCAACCTGTGCTCTGTATAGATTGCCCTATTAACACTGTTGAGTCACTCGCTGTAATTCTATTTCTGCCATGCCTAACCTGATTTCCCGATCATATTCAATCAGTGCAAGGCACGGCTGAAAATTCCTGCTCGGGCTACATCCCAGTCAACGTTAAGTACTGCTCACCTCGTACTCCGTGCTGATGTCACGCAATCACTCACAGACATGCTTTACAAACCACGAGCTATCAGAGGGCTGCGTCTCACTCCACCTTCAGCATCGAGAAGCACAGGCGTGGCTGCCAGACTGACCGGCTGCATTCAGCAGGGAGACTGCAGCTTTTCAAAAGCTGCACTGCAAAATCGAGATAATGCGTCACAAATAGATCGCATCGCACACTCAGCTTTAATCAAAGGTACATTTATAAAATCGCAATCTGTAACTCAAGGAGAGTATTCATAAACCAATCCCTCATATATTTGTTAGAAGCACTTATTCAAAAGAGAATTACGGCTGAGGGAGGCCATTCGGCCCATCTTAATTCATCCATCCAACCCTTGCAGTCTCGTCATTGCAACATCCAGTTGGTTCTTGAATTACATCACGGTTTTAGACTCCACTGCTCCAGCCAGGAGTCAATTCCGTGGCCTGGATTTTAACTCAGCGCGGGATCAGTCTGTGCAGGGGTCCAGGTGAGCGACAGACTTGGAGAGATCTTAACTCCAGAGTCCCATTTCCATATTCAGGCTCCGACTCCTGGCCGCACCCGACAGTCATCACTGCCTGGCCAAGGCGGGTGGGGTGGGTGGGAGAGCGGGAATTTGGGCGGCAGGAGGCCTTCATTGGTCCATGGCAGTCTGTTAGGCGGTGAAGGGGCATTGGTCCCAGAGGTGATTGTGATCAGGGGAGTGGGAGGGGAGGGGTGAATGCCCAGGGTAAGGGAAGCCCAAGGTTTCCTTGTGGGGCCCAGAGGAACACTCCTCCTCCTGGCCCACAAAGGAACTAAAAAATGACTTTTAAAACTTGCTGGCCTTCTTCTGGCCCTCGATCCAGCTCCCGGCAGCTTTGGCCTGGGAGGGGAGTCACCATTGCTCCTTGCTCAGGCCTTGGATTGAAATAGCAAATCGGGTCCCAGTGGTGCCTGGTATCCGCCAGGCAGTGAGGGTCAGTTAAAATCGAGGCCCATATGTTGATCACTCTTTGTGTGAAGAATAATTTTGTGACACCTGTCCTAAACTTATCTTTACGATAGCAAAATACTGCGGATGCTGGAAATCCGAAATAACAACAGAAAACGCTGGAAAAACTCAGCAGGCCAGGCAGCATCCGTGGAGAGAGAAAGAGAGTTGACGTTTCAGGTCGATGACCTTTCATCAGAACTGGGAAGAGCTGGAAATCAAATAGATTTAAGGCCAGGGTAAAGCTGGGAAAAGGGGGAGGGGATAAAGGAACAAAGGAGGAGATGAAGAGACATTAAGAGACATTAAGAGATATGCAAGGCTAGAGGTGGTGTTAATGTGACAGATTAAGGCTGAATGAAGTGTGAAATCCACTGGCAGAATGAAGGACAGCTGCCAGCTTCTAGGAGGAAAAAAAAGGTGGGGGGGACAAATAAAAGGGTGGATAAAATAAAATATAAATGTGATTGGAGCTGAGGTTATGATCTAAAATTGTTGAACTCGATATTGAGTCCAGAGGGCTGTAGCGTGCCTAAACGAAAGATGAGGTGCTGTTCCTCGAGCTTACGCTGAGCTTCCGTGGAACAGTGTAATAGGCCGAGGACGGTGAGGTCAGAGTGGGAGTGAAGCGGTGAATTAAAGTGACAGGCCACCGGGAGCTCGGGGTCCCCCTTACGGACTGAACGGAGGTGTTCCGCAAAGCGGTCACCCAATCTGCGTTTGGTCTCCCCAATGTAGAGGAGTCCACATCGTGAGCAGCGAATACAGTATACTAAATTGCAGGAAGTACAAGTAAATCGCTGTTTCACCTTGGATAGACTGGAGAAGCTGGGGTTGTTCTCAGAGCAGAGAAGGAGATGTAACAGAGGTGTTTAAAATCATGAAGTGTTTAGATAGATTAAATAAAGAGAAACTGTTTCCAGTGGGTGAAGGGTGGATAACCAAAGGGCACAGAGTTGGAATGCGCTGCCTGATAGGGTGGTGGACAGCGATTCAATAGTAGCCTTCAAAAGGGAATTGGATAAATACTTGCAGGAGAAAAAAATTGCAGAGCTATGGGGAAAGAGCGGGGGAGTGGGACTAACTGGATTGCTCTTTGAAAGAGCTGGCGCAGGCTCAATGGGCTGAATGGCCTCCATCTGTGCTGCACCATTCTATGATTCTAATGACCCTGGTAGTGTGGCTGGAATATTGGTTGGCAGCAATCAATAAAGGGCTGCTGGCTGTCTGAGCATAGCCACAATTTATCTTTTGTTGCTGCCTTTGGTTTTCGGTAGCCTCCCAAACAAATGGGCCAATGATGAAGGGTGGTCCTACATTAGTGAGAGGACCAGTCAGGATCCCTATCCCATAAACACCTGTTCCAAACCGGAGGTCAGTGTGCTGCATGTGGCCTCTCGAGGCCTTAACGAGCCATGTGTACATGCCTACTGATTGGCTGGTCAATGCGCTGGCATCTAAGACACATTGTAGGTATAATGAGCGGCTCCCACTACATCATGGGCCCAATTTTTCACTGCATGTCAATGTGAGGAGAGGCTAAGTGGACAGAAGTCAACAATCCTGGTCCAGCTGAGCTGGTGGTGGAGTGAGCAGCAGCCCGGTTCTTGGCACGGCAGAGTATCTGGCGCTCAGTTCTGTCCTGTCACTCACACTCTCGGCAAAGGGACCCTGCCGATCCTGGTCTCCGGACGCTGTGTCATGGGAAGGGTCAGGAGAGGTCAACGGCCCTGCACCTCTGACTGAAGGTGAGTGGAGCAATGGAAGTGGGAGGCTACACAAGGGTGAAGGACAGAAAAAGATGGGGCAGAGGAGAAGAGGACGGAGGATGTCAGAAACTGCTCAGCGATGCCCTTCTATTTCCATGGTTATACAGTCACCTCACGTTCCCTCGGGGTTTTCTCTCCTCCCTTGACTCATGCAGGGTTTACGATACCTCAGTAATTGCCCATTCTCTAGGTAATGGGCAACTGGGAGAGGGGCACAAGTGAGCGAGAGGGAGGGGGCAGAGTGGAGCGTGTAAGCGAGAGGGAGGGAGGGAGCGGGAGGGAGGGGTCGAGTGAGAGGGAGGGGCCGAGTGGGAGGGAGGGAGGGGGAGCGAGGGGCCGAGCAGAAGGGAGGGAGGGGCCGAGCAGAAGGGAGGGAGGGGCCGAGCAGAAGGGAGGGAGGGGCCGAGCAGAAGGGAGGGGGCCGAGCGGGAGGGAGGGGCCGAACAGGAGGGAGGGGGCCGAGCGGGAGGGAGGGGCCGAGTGGGAGGGAGGGAGGGGGGGAGTGGGAGCGAGGGGCCGAGCAGAAGGGAGGGAGGGGCCGAGCAGGTGGGAGGGGGCCGAGCGGGAGGGGGGGGGCCGAACAGGAGGGAGGGGACCTAGCAGGGATCAGCAATGGCCTTTGGCACTGTAGGGGAACTGGGCATGAGGGGATGCACTCCTGCTCTTCCCGGCTTCACATTCTGGTAAGTATTTTGTAATAAACTTACCTTATTGGTGGAACATCCTGCAGCCCCTTTAAGGACTCGCTGGTTAGGCTGCATGCAGACCATGCTTTCCTGAACACAGCCAGCCCAGCGCCAGCTGCATCAGGGCAGCCTCATTTTATGAAGGGGGCCTCAAACAGGCATTAGGGCCCCTATCTGCAGACAAAGGGCCTAATGCCTGTTCCAGGCACGGGCCCTGCAAGCCTCTTTATCTGCTGTAAGGGATACTCTCCTGACCCTGCGTGTCTCGTAGCCTGTGAGATTCACGCGGCTCTGTGCAGCCTGTATGTCAGTGCGGGTCTAGGCCTGGTCTCCAGCCAGTCTGGGAACACTAGACACCCCTGTGAGTGGTTCGAATCACTCTCCCTTACGGTTCTAGACACTGGACTTAGATGCGAGAGCAGTAATGGAGATAAAACTCATGTAGACTTGGTTTGAACGGTACGAAATGGAAAATCTTTATTGCATGATACTTAAAATTATGAAATACATGTCATACGCACAGATTAATGACAGTACAATCTTACAAACAGTTATAATCACTCTTAGGGAAACGAGGAACGACCAGCACAACGTAAATAGGGCACACATTACAAATATCCTTAATCTTTAAAACCCTCCCCTATCAATAACTATCCTAAAACTAGCTTCGTAGGACCTCGAGACTCATGCTCACCACTCGTAATAACTCGGAGAAATCCCGAATAGCTGATCGGATGTTTTTCACCGCAGCACCCACGTGTTGGTCAGGAGATCTCCTGGTCCCACTTGTTTACTGCTTCTGCTGCTCGGTCAGTCGGCTGGACCGTCCGCTGTAGTGAAGACCTCTGTTGGTTGGATACAGGGTATGGTGGAGCACCGTTGTCAATATCGCTGATACGATGTGTTTGCACAGTCCAGTTATCATCGATGCAATATGTCTTGTTAAAGAAGAAAACTTCCTGTCGAGAAGACTTGGCTGATCGACCTACAGGCGCGGTCGGGATCTACTGACCGTGGCGATGGATAAGGTCTTCTTCTCTTCTCCTCTCATCTCATCTCATCTCATCTCATCCCGGGCCTTCGGTTCCGCTGCCAGCTACCAACATAGGTCTTTGCAACAGTCTTTTACACAGGAGCAGCCACGATGATAACAGCAACAAGCGGCAAGAGTCAAGAACACGAGGCAAGAGCAAGAGCAAGAGGCCAGAGCGCGAATGGACGGTTTGGGGCCTGCAATTATAGTGCACAGTTCTTCCGTTTCCCGCCCAACTACAATGTCCATTCTTTTGTTTAAGGTTTGGCGTCCAAAAATGTCCTGTATGGGTGATCTCTGTCCTTAATGGGTTTCGGGGCTACTCCTGAATGTTTGAGTACCTGTTAATATTTCTCCCATTGTTAAATCGGTCGGTGTTCCCCCTGGAGGGGTTTGGGGCTTCCAAGTGTCCTGTATAACTACCTGCTAACGGCTCTCTCATCGTAGAGCCGTTGGGAGTTTACATACTAATGTCCTTTGGATGGGCCCTTGATGGCTTTCCTTTGTACCTGGGAGACCGATTCCAGTATCGATGTTTATACTGTAAACCCACAATGTCCTGTGTATTGTCTTCACTGTGCTGAATCGTTATCGATCCTGCAAAAATGTTTATTGGAACGCCATCTTGTCTGCCTGCTGAGAAGTCTAGAATGTTCTGTCACGCGGTGCGGCGGCCATTTTACAGGCTGCTTGTGTCCAATTTAAACCTGACAGCATTCCGCTGAAATAAAAGCTGTTTTGAACGAAACTTTGTGTTTTCTCCTTATTAAAATGAAATCGCGATAATTGCGAATTCTACAGTCCCTCCTGTTGATGCGAATAACTCCGCTTATCGTATCAAAAATCTCAGTGGTGAGCAATCTTATCTCGATTTCACTCCGAATCCAGTAAATTAATCCCATAAATTTTAACTTCACTAGGGTCTCTGTGTCGTCCTCATTTCCCAAGAAAAATCACATTTTATATCACCGTAGGCATCATTTGCCCTTAAACTTACACCACTTGTTTTCCTTCCCGGCGTAACCAGGCCGATACCTCACGCATCACCTGTATATTTGTCTTTTATTCAAGGGAAGGAAAAACAAAACCCAAAAACCAAACAATCAACACCATCACCAAAATAAACAAATCCCGACTCTTAAACATGTCGAGTTTCCAACGTATTTACAATGAGTACAAACTTCCGCGGCGCACGTGGCGAGCGGGAGTGACGCCATTTTCCTATTACACTGCGCTCTCATCGTGCACGCGCACGTAACGTTCTCGCCACTCTCCCGTGTTCTCATGCTTGGTGAGGCGCTTGTCTCTTTTACAATGTATGAACAAAAGGTATACTACAATAAACACTTGACAGACGACTAAAATGTGGGAGGCTATTCTGACCCATGAGGGCACTTCAATATTCGTGAACAGATTCCACCACGGTGGAACCACTATGTCCAAAATGTCTGTACCTATCTCGACGGTTTTCTGTTCTAATGTATAGAAATGCTTCTGTGACACCGCGACGGCTTTCAGAAGTTTGGTTAAATGCTCGGGGAGAGGGGGAATGAGGTACCCAAAATGTGCGACAAATCGCTGCAAGTCGGTAAAATTCTCTTTTACTGTGAGATGAACAGTGGATGGTTCAGGGATTGGGATAATTCGCTGTTGTGCTACTTGAACTTCAGCCCTGGGTTTAAAACAGAAACTGCTGTCACTCACCGGACACCGGCTACGGTTTCCATGCTGGTAGTGTTGCGCTGCAGTGGTAACACAGTATGTTCCACCCCCGATGTATGCTACCTGCGGAGGCACATGATCTTGTGCCATTGCCTCCATGGTGCAATTCATGGACTTGGCGCCAGCCGTTCTGAACCCGCACTGTGGTGTTAAAAAGGCATTCAAGTGCTGGGGGCACAGTATTATGTGTGCTCCCCTGCCACGACAACCAGAGAGATCTGTACCTGTCATCGTTTGCTCCCAGCGGATGACGTAAGGTGGAACCGCTGCATAACGAATGTGGGCTCCCCCCTGAATGACACCAATGTTCTCTACCCGATACACCGGGGCGGGCTTTGCTGTGTTGCCCAAAACCGGCATGCGTAATACTATCCCCATAATAGTATGGTTTGAACGTCCGCAGTCCACGGGGACTGGGTAAGCTTCTGAAGCTAGCCTGAGCTGGCACGGACTTAATGCGTTCTGAAAAGGGTGGAGCGCCCGCAGGTGTTTGTTACTTATCCAGGACGGAACCAAACCTTGTTTTAAATCCTCCAAATTACTGCGGCCCTCGCCCAGTAACCACGCCCCGTAAAGCACGCACACCTCGTTCTGCGCAGCCTGATCGGATGCATTCCGATCTTCCCTAATCAGGGCATTTACCGTACGCGCATGTTTCTCCAGCTCTGCTATGATTTCCTTTAAGTGTAGTGTCATGGCTTGGTCCTCGTGCAGACCCGACCCTACCACTTTATTCTCATCTGTAAGAATATCCTTTAACTGTGTTTTTAAACCATTAATCTGGGTCTGCAGCTCCACACTGTCTAGAGCGTTGACCACAGATGTCCCTGTATTAAAAGCAGTGAACGCATCGTTCACCAAACCCCTTCTTTGCCTCCCTACTTGGTCCAAAACTTCCTGCGGTGCGGTGTATAAACTTGTCTTATCAATTTCTGCAAAATCAAACTCGTAAAATTGCCTGAACATCTTGGTCAACAGGACCTGGTACAACTGTTCCGTCTTTTTGGGGCACCACTCTGGTAACCGTACCTCAGTGAGATTTAAAATCACCGAGGCCACCGCGTAATGTACCCCCTGAAATAGTATCTGGTCTGTGGGGACCAGTACCAAACCGTTCCCGGGTCCCTTACTAGTTTTAGGGCACCCTTCTTCCTCAGTTAGAACTACCGGAATCGTGGGCGGGGCTTTGCGTGGGCGCGTAATGAGCTCAGTGGCATTTACTGGGATCGGAGAGTATGGGGCTCCGCACCCCCTGGTGCTCGCATCCCACCTCATCCCCTGTCCGTTATCCTGCCACTGGTTAATAAAGAATATGGAGATGCCTTTGGGGCAAACGTACTTTGACCCCCACATACAAACATAAATCCCCTCATCCGGTTCCCACCATTTGTCCCAACAGACTTTCACTTGTCCATCTGTCCCCGTAATTGTCCGATGGGTATTATTACCCAGTCGCTCCCACTCAACCGAAGAGTTCCTCATAGTTTTGCTCAGCTTTCGCAGCCACCACCATCGGCTCAATGGGACATTCCCACTGCAGGTCAAACAAATCCGTTTGCCGACGGTGACGCTGATCCTGGGTGCGATGATCCGTACTTTGGGGCACATTAAAGAAGTCTCTTTGTAGGCGAACCCCGATGTGCTGGAATACTCCGTTGAGTTCGTTCCCAGCCATCCTGGCCACCTTCCCTTGTGGAAATAGGTGCTGGTCCCTTCTGCCTTCCGTCTCCCGGTCCCATCCACCGCGATGGGGGCCGTGTCCCCGGAACATCCAAACACCACGACATCCTTGGTGAGGCCCCGATAGGCCAATCCACATCCGATTGCCGCGAGCAATACTATGAGTCGTTCCATCCTTCCTTGGTTCCTGTGATCAGATAGAATGAGGTAGCCAGCCTCGCAAAAAGTCTCTGGCTTTTGTGAAGGGTGAGCGGGTCCCCTGACCTCGCCTCACGTAAACTTCAACGTTTGCTAAATAGACTTCCTCTAAACCTAGCCTTAAAACTCCCATCATTTTGTCGTTATCTGTTAAAAACACTACAAACTTAACCTTATTAAAACTTAAAATTTAACCTTGAACTATAAACTTTAAAACTTAACCTTAAACTAATACTTTACAATGCCGCCCGTTCTCAGGGCGGCCCCTTTAAATCCTGAGAAGGCTGCTGCGAGCTCTTCCCGACGGTGGGAGGGCACTGACCCTTCCCTCTGATCTGCCGCAGCCTGTTGCTGCGCTGACCCTTTCCTCTGATCTGCCGCAGCCTGTTACTGCTGCGATGTGGCCTGTCTCTACCCGGGTTATCTTAACCTGAAACTTACGCCCTGGGGCAGCCTGTGGACCTGACCACATCTTCCTGGGCTGGGGTACTCTGCTTGACCTACGGGGAATTGCTATGGGCGGGGGCTCCGTGACGGACGGACCGGGTCCCGAGACCTTCAACGGGATGACCTGGGGTTCCATCACAGGCGCCAGCCCCGCCTCCGCTGACTCCGCCTCCCTAACCTCGGGGCTGGTAGTTCGGGGCCCCGCCCTGCTCGGCCCAGCAGGCGGCCCTTCACTCGCGAACTCTGCCTCCCCTGAGGACTGGACGTTCAAAGCGGGCGGCCACACCTCTGGGAACCACATAGCGGCTGGCCCGGCCTCCTCTAGCTCCTTCCTCCTGCTGTCGGGACCTGCAGCTTGTGTGTCCACCCCGTATGGATCTCTACCTAGCGGCCCCAATCCTTCCAGACCGTTCCTCTGAAACCACCCGTCATCATCACTATGCTCATCTGCACTATCCTCATCTGACCAGGGTACCCTGGGGTCCTCGTCATCTAACCCCCAACTCCAGAAAAACGCTGCATGATCGTCCGGGATGTCCCTTCCCCTGATGCAAGCTGCTACGCCTGCCTGTGTGCCTTGTGGTCCTACCTGGGGCTGTGTTTTCCCATTGGCGGGATTTACCCCTGTAGTTTTCCCTTGCGCACCCGGCTGGTACAGTTTACATTGGTTTATGTGGAACCACTTAGTGCGCCGAGGTACTTTTACGGCGTAAACCATGGGACTTGCCTTGTCTACAATGTTGTAGGGTCCCATATACAGTGGTTCCAGACTCCCTACTCTGGCGTAGTTTCTGACCATGACCTGGTCTCCTACTTCCCACTGCCGCGTTTTGCGGGGTTCCAGCAACAAGCGATTGCCCTGGTGCTGCCTTCCCATGTTCCCAGCCGCCTGCTCATAAACTTGCTTCAGGCGCTCCAAGAGAGTTTGGGCGAACTTGTCCCTGCTGATCTCTTGAAGCTGACCCTCAGTGAGCACCGGGGCTAGCACATGGGTTGGGGTTCGCATGAGCCTGCCGGTCATTACCTCGTGCGGGGAGTACCCCGTACTTTTTGACTGACTGGCCCGGACCCCCATGAGGACTAAAGGCAGAACTTCCGCCCATTTTTGGGGCGAGTTCCTAGTCTCTTTCCTCAATTTCTCCTTCAGGGTCCGGTTCATACGCTCAACAATCCCGGATGACTGGGGATTGTGTGCTACGTGCCACTTCCCTTCAATGCCCAAAAGCATGAGGGTGTTCTGCATCACCTGGCCGGTGAAATGACTCCCTTGGTCTGACTCCACAAAACGGGGGAGTCCCCACCGCGAGAACACTTCCCGGACCAAGATTTTTGCAGTACCCAGTGCCGTAGCTGTTCGACAAGGGAAGGCTTCCACCCACTTGGAAAACACATCCACCAGGACGAGGCAGTACTTATAACCTCCCTGGGTGGTGGGCAGGGGTCCTATATAGTCGATCTGTATCGACTGCCATGGTCCCTCTACCCTTCTTACGTGTCCCATGGGCACCTTCCTTTTCTGGGGGTCTGGGTTATTTGCAGCGCACACAAGACAGTTTGCACAGAACTCGCGGACTTGTTCCCTGAGCCCTGGCCACCATCCCGCTTGCTCTACCCGTTGCCAGGTAACCTCGGGCCCGGGGTGCCCTGCCCCTGGTCCCTCGTGAGCCAACTGGAGGAATTCCCTCCTGTGCTGCTGCGGCACAACCCACTGCTCCTCGCGGAACAGCATGCCTTCCTTAACTGAGAGGGTCGCCGTACTGTACGGACCTTCTACCTGCCTCCCCTCAGCAATCGTTTTTAGGACTGCTTTTAGGGCGGGATCCTGGGCTTGGACGGTCTTAAGGTCTAGGGGCAATGCTACCCTGGTGTTCCCGGTATTCCCGTCCCCGCCTCGGACCGCTGCTATGGGTCCGGTTCTATAGGGGTTCCAGAAAGTACCGTCGCGGGCACCCTCCCTGGCTAGCGCATCCGCCTGCCGGTTGCCCTCCCCACGGGGCTCTGTGGAGGAGTGAGCTTTCACCTTATGGATGAAAATCTCCCCTTCCTCCCCTACTGCTGCTGCTAAGATCTTTTCCAGCAAGGGCTTTACCGTTAAAGGTCGCCCGTCCGCGGAGGTGTATCCACGGCGGGACCAAATGGCCAGGTATTCCGTACACGAATTGCAGGTGAACATACTGTCCGAGCAAATCGTGTATGGGGTTGGGAAAATGTCTGGGTGGGTCACAACGTACACCACGGCAGACAGCTCAGCCTGCTGCGCGCTCATGGTGCTAGGGAGCTTGATCGCCAGGGCAAGGTCTGCCGCAGGGTCATAAACTCCACACCCTGTGAGTCGCTCGCCAGCAGATACTGTGCTAGACCCATCAACATAAATCTCGCGCCCAGTGGGATGTATCCCGGCCCGTAAACCTATGTTGACGTCCCACACCCCCTCCACCGAACACCGGTGGGCTGTACCGGGGTATACCAAATTGGCCGCAAGCCTGGGCTCGCAAAGACCTTTTACTCTGATGTCCAACTGGGAGAGAAGAAGGGTCCAACGCGCAATGCGTGCGCTGCTTACGGTCCCGTCTTTAATCCTCCCATCCAGAAGCATCTTAGTTGGTGTGTGATGTGTGAGGAGAGTGATGGGAGAGAGCCCTGTGAAGATCGCTGATCTTTTCACAGCCCAATGCGTGGCTAAAAGGTGCCTTTCGCAATTGGAGAAACTTCTCTCCACATCCGTTAATACCCTGGATGAATAGACAACCGGCCTCAGCTTGCCGTGACGCTCTTGGAGCAGCACGGCGCTTAAGCTGTCTCCGCTGGCAGCTACCTCCAGGAAAAACTCCTTCCCCCCATCTATGGCCCCTAAGGCTGGCGCGGTCTGCAGATCCCTTTTTAACTTCTCGAAGGCTGCTTGGCAGCCCTCGTCCCAAAACCACTCTACCCCCTTATGGAGGAGTCGGAGGAGCGGCGCCGCTGTGGCCGCATAATCCTCGATAAAATCCCTGCAGTAACCGGTCAGTCCCAAGAAGGACCTCACACCCCTTACGTTGTTGGGAATCGGTAATTCTTGCACCGACTCCCTCCTTGCTTTGTCTATGGCTCTTTCCCCAGCGCGTAGGGTCAGTCCCAGGAATTTTACTTCCTGCTGACCGATACGTGCTTTCTTTGGGTTTACTTTAAAACCCTTTCTCGCTAACAGCTCCAATAACTCGTCCAGCAGTGGTCCGTGCTCCTCCCTTGAGTCCGTAAATAGGAGCAAATCATCCACATACTGTACTATCTGATTGGGCTGACTAAACTCCTTTAAACTTCCTGCCATACACTGGTGAAAAATACTGGGGCTATTGTGGAAACCTTGTGGCAAGCAGTTCCACGTGTACTGTTGCCCTTTAAACGTAAAGGCAAACTTGTACTGGTCCTCTCGCCGCAGCGGGATGGACCAAAAACCGTTCGAGATATCCAGCACCGTGAACGTGGTCGCGGACGCTGGGATGCTCCCTATTAGGTCAGCAACTGCTGCTACTGTGGGCGCGCAGGCGGGGATGTTACTGTTAAGGACTCTGTAGTCCACCGTGGCTCTCCACGAATTATCCGGCTTCCTAACCGGCCATAATGGGGAGTTCACGTGTGTGGCTATCGGCCTCAACACGCCCTGCTGCACCAAGGAAGACATTGCTGCCTCCATATCGGGTTCTGCTTCTTTGGGGAAGTTATACTGCTTTTGGGGTCGGGTCATGGGGTCCCCATCTACGCTGACCTCAAACCCGACCACCCTCCCACAATCGTGCTTGTGGGTTGCAAACGCGTGCATATTATCTGTCACGTACGTTTGCATGTCCGTTGGGACATCTGCGACCATAAGCCTGAGGTCGTAGCCTCCGGATGGCTGTACGGTACACAGGACCCCTGTTTCTTCCTCCCCTTGAATTACCATTACCTCGCCTTTTTCACCTTTAGCCCCCCAGAGACAGTGATTTCTGAGGTCCACGAGGATCCCGTGTCCCGCTAGCAGATCGGACCCGAGAATACCTCTTCCACCCCCCTTTTGCCATGCCATCAGTATACACTTCCACTTAAGGCGAAGTGTCCCTAAACGAATGGATAGCGGGAGGGAAAACGTGCCAGCCTGTTCTTTCCCTGTGAACCCTGCTAGCGTGAATGGGACCTTGGTAGATAGCGGCGAGTCAAAAGGGTCATCTGTATGGATTATGGTGCAAGAAGCTCCCGTATCCAACAAATAACTGCCCTTTTGTTTCTCTACCTCCATCTCCACCACAGGTCGCCTCCACGCATCATAGCTGAGCGGACACAGGTAGACGGGCTGTGCTGGTTCTAGTCATGGGGCACTATTAGACGGTCCTGCGGCACCTACGGGGCCGGTTGCGACCGCCACCTGTCCACGCGCATTCAAAACCATCTTGCGCATGACTCCTAACACTGCCTCGAGGTCTTCGGGAGAGGTGGGTGCCTTTGCTTCCTTAGCCGGGACAGGCGCCTGGGTTCGGACCGCGGGATTTTTATCCTTGGAATCCTTCCAAGGGTTCCTGCAGTGCTTGCGCCAGTGCCCTGTCTTCCCACACCCGTAACAGGCATTACTTGCCTGTGGGGCGCGATTACCCTCCTGATGCCACTCTCTTTGAGTCGGGGCTGCGGGTCGTACCTCATGTACTCTTCCCTTAAAGGGACGTGTTGCCATACCCCTTATGTTACGGTAACCTAACGTGAGTCGATTCAAGACCGACTCTTCCGTAAGGTTGAGGTCATTGGGATCGAACCAGGCTTTTGCCTGCTCTCTAACGGCTGGTAAACTGTTGGCTATTATGCACCTAAGCCAATGAATTAAAGCGGCGCCTTCCACATCTTCGCGCTCGGGCGCACCTAGACAGCTGCGCTCATATACTGGCCACAGCCTGTCGGCAAAAACCTTCGGGGGTTCTCCCTCCATCTGCACTGTCTGTCCCACTCTAGCAAACGGACCTCCGTCGTTCGCTCCCACTACTTCTAGGACCTCATTTTTCAATTCCTCATAACTTTTATTACCCCTCTTGCTATCGCCTGAGAGACACTGAAGGACCGAGCTATCTAATGAGAACAGCAGCATTTTTGCTGTCTCCCCATCATCGCAGCCGTTGATGGCTGCGGCTTGCTCAACTTCCCTAAAATGTACGGAAGGGTCGTCTATCTCGGTCAGCTTCCTTACGTGGTTTATCATGGCCCTCAGCTGATGTGAACTGTGAGGCAACACCAGCTGTCCGAGGAGATCCCCCGGTTCTTCCCCACCGTTTCTGCTTGGGCCCCTTTTAATCCCCGTTACTGGATACAACGATCCCTTTTCTACCTCTTTTTCAACGGGCTCTTTTGCTTCTTCCGTTGCTTCCTCCCTAACCCAGGTTTCTGAATAGCTGGGTGGCGCGGAGGGCGCAGTGGCTACTACTTCTTCTGCTTTACTTGGTGGGGAATTTCTAAATCTCTCATTTACTAGCGGCTGGCGTGCCGACGGATTAATAAGGCACACCATGCCGTTCGCATTATTCACGGCCCTTTTGAGGCTCTTTTTCTCTTTTTCGCAGGCGCTATGGTCGGCTCCCTGAAACTTATCCTCAAGGGCCAACTTATACGCCGACCTAACCCCCATTAAGCTCTCTTCTTGAGTTCTTATCTGGGCAGCTTGACGGTTACATCTTTCCTTCATCCTACTCTCGTTTAATTTTGCTTCAGTGATCTGGCACTCGAGATACTCTACCCTTGTTTTAAGGTAACTGGAGACTTCCTGGCTTTCCTGGCGTAACTCATTTAAACTCTTAATGAGCGCCTCCCCTCCAGAAACCTTCTCCTCCATTTCCTCCTCTAGATGCTTGATTCGAGCGGTTAGCGCTGTATTGGTCTGGTTTGAAATCTGAACCTGCCTTTTGTAGCACATAAGCCAGACTGCTTTCTCAACTGCTTTTTTATGCTCCTTACTATCCGTCCACCTTTCAGCTGCCTCTAGTGGGCTCTTATCCGCTAACAATTCGCTTATCCACTTTTTCGTTAGATTAACCTTTCCAAATACGTAATCCGCTATCTTTTCCTGCATCACATTTCGTACAGTCATTCCAAAATCTAACACACTACCCTCTCGCTGCCAGTGTCCTGCCGCGGTCGCCATTTTCTGTAAGGGATACTCTCCTGACCCTGCGTGTCTCGTAGCCTGTGAGATTCACGCGGCTCTGTGCAGCCTGTATGTCAGTGCGGGTCTAGGCCTGGTCTCCAGCCAGTCTGGGAACACTAGACACCCCTGTGAGTGGTTCGAATCACTCTCCCTTACGGTTCTAGACACTGGACTTAGATGCGAGAGCAGTAATGGAGATAAAACTCATGTAGACTTGGTTTGAACGGTACGAAATGGAAAATCTTTATTGCATGATACTTAAAATTATGAAATACATGTCATACGCACAGATTAATGACAGTACAATCTTACAAACAGTTATAATCACTCTTAGGGAAACGAGGAACGACCAGCACAACGTAAATAGGGCACACATTACAAATATCCTTAATCTTTAAAACCCTCCCCTATCAATAACTATCCTAAAACTAGCTTCGTAGGACCTCGAGACTCATGCTCACCACTCGTAATAACTCGGAGAAATCCCGAATAGCTGATCGGATGTTTTTCACCGCAGCACCCACGTGTTGGTCAGGAGATCTCCTGGTCCCACTTGTTTACTGCTTCTGCTGCTCGGTCAGTCGGCTGGACCGTCCGCTGTAGTGAAGACCTCTGTTGGTTGGATACAGGGTATGGTGGAGCACCGTTGTCAATATCGCTGATACGATGTGTTTGCACAGTCCAGTTATCATCGATGCAATATGTCTTGTTAAAGAAGAAAACTTCCTGTCGAGAAGACTTGGCTGATCGACCTACAGGCGCGGTCGGGATCTACTGACCGTGGCGATGGATAAGGTCTTCTTCTCTTCTCCTCTCATCTCATCTCATCTCATCTCATCCCGGGCCTTCGGTTCCGCTGCCAGCTACCAACATAGGTCTTTGCAACAGTCTTTTACACAGGAGCAGCCACGATGATAACAGCAACAAGCGGCAAGAGTCAAGAACACGAGGCAAGAGCAAGAGCAAGAGGCCAGAGCGCGAATGGACGGTTTGGGGCCTGCAATTATAGTGCACAGTTCTTCCGTTTCCCGCCCAACTACAATGTCCATTCTTTTGTTTAAGGTTTGGCGCCCAAAAATGTCCTGTATGGGTGATCTCTGTCCTTAATGGGTTTCGGGGCTACTCCTGAATGTTTGAGTACCTGTTAATATTTCTCCCATTGTTAAATCGGTCGGTGTTCCCCCTGGAGGGGTTTGGGGCTTCCAAGTGTCCTGTATAACTACCTGCTAACGGCTCTCTCATCGTAGAGCCGTTGGGAGTTTACATACTAATGTCCTTTGGATGGGCCCTTGATGGCTTTCCTTTGTACCTGGGAGACCGATTCCAGTATCGATGTTTATACTGTAAACCCATAATGTCCTGTGTATTGTCTTCACTGTGCTGAATCGTTATCGATCCTGCAAAAATGTTTATTGGAACGCCATCTTGTCTGCCTGCTGAGAAGTCTAGAATGTTCTGTCACGCGGTGCGGCGGCCATTTTACAGGCTGCTTGTGTCCAATTTAAACCTGACAGCATTCCGCTGAAATAAAAGCTGTTTTGAACGAAACTTTGTGTTTTCTCCTTATTAAAATGAAATCGCGATAATTGCGAATTCTACACTGCCTTCACCCATATGGCGAGCTGCGCACTTCCTGCGCGTAATGAGCATGGACGTCCTGTCTGCCATAGTGGAGGCTTAGGTGCCCGTTTCGTGCCTGAAAAACGGACACGGTGCTTTCGAATTTCTAGGCCCAAGCGTCAAAGCTGGCCAATTGTTCCGTGCTTCCCTCTCTTGCTGCCTTTTATTTCCATTGCTTCTCCTTCAGTTAGGGGCAGTCAGTTCTGCTGACCAATCTCAGAGTTCCTCAGCTGGTCTGTATGGCCCTGTACCACATGAGGTAGTGCAACTTCCCCCTTGGTAATTGGGGGAGCTCATGGTAAGGCAGTGTCCTAGGCCCAACCATCTTCAGCTGCTTCATCAATGACCTTCCCTCCAACATAAGGTCAGAAATGGGGATGTTCGCTGATGACTGCACAGTGTTCAGTGCCATTCACAACTCCTCAGATAATGAAGCAGTCCATGCCCGCATGCAACAAGACCTGGACGACGTTCAGGCTTGGGCTGATAAATGGCAGGTAACATTCGCGCCACAGAAGTGCCAGGCAATGACTATCTCCAACAAGCGAGAGTCTAAACACCGCCCCTTGACATTCAATGGCATTACCATCGCTGAATACCCCACCATCAACATCCTGGGGGTCACCATTGACCAGAAACTTAACTGGACCAGCCACATAAATACTGTGGCAACAAGAGCAGGTCAGAGGCTAGGTATTCTGCGGCGAGTGTCTCACCTCCTGACTCACCAAAGCCTTTCTACCATCTACAAGGCACAAGTAAGGAGTGTGATGGAATACTCTCTACTTGCCTGGATGAGTGCAGCTCCAACAACACTCAAGAAGCTCGACACCATCCAAAACAAAGCAGCCTGCTTGATTGGCACCCCATCCACCACCTTAAACATTCACTCACTCCACCACCGGCGTAACGTGGCTGCAGTGTGTACCATCTACAAGATGCACTGCAGCAACTCGCCAAAGCTTCTTCGGCAGCACCTCCCAAACCCGCGACCTCTTCCACCTAGAAGGACAAGGGCAGCAGACTCATGGGAACACCACCACCTCCAAGTTCCCCTCCAAGTCACACACCATCCTGACTTAGAAGTATATCGCTGTTCCTTCATCGTCGCTGGGTCAAAATCCTGGAACTCCCTCCCTAACAACACTGTGGGAGTACCTTCACCACACGGACTGCAGCGGTTCAAGAAGGCAGCTCACCACCACCTTCTCAAGGGCAATTAGGGATGGGCAATAAATGCTGGCCTTGCCAGCGACGCCCACCACCTCTAGCCTTGCATATATCTTAATGTCTTTTAATCTCCCCTTTTGTTCTCTCATCCCCTCCCCCTTTTCCCAGCTTTATCCTGGCCTTAAATCTATTTGATTTCCGGCTCTTTCCAGTTCTGACGAAAGGTCATCGACCTGAAACGTTAACTCTGTTTCTCTGTCCACGGATGCTGCCTCGCCTGCTGAGTTTTTCCAGCATTTTCTGTTATTTCGGATTTCCAGCATCTGCAGTATTTTGCTATCGTATGTCCAAGTCAGAATGGTTTGTGACTTGGATGGGGACGTGGAGTTCCAATGACATTGCTGCTTGAAGGCAGTACACACAGCAGCCACAGTGCATCAGTGACGGAGCAGTGGTATTGAGACTCACTTGATACATCGATCGATACAGCTAATTGACTAATGTTGCTGATGCCCCCCCTCAAGGAATCAACCTGTTGCATACAAATTCACACTAACGCTGGAAGTGGGCTCTAGACTGGGATGCAGCTTATGATATATCTCCGTGATGGCTTCCATTATGAATTGGAGCAACCAGTGGCACCGATCCAGGGTCAACGTCTGGGGCTGGGGGGTGTACGTGTGCGGGTTCTACACCCCGCCTATTCTGCCTGACCAGCCTGAGCTCAGAGTGTTCCTCTGTCCCAACCTCTTCCTCCTCCCAGTAATGTCGATAGAGAACGATCCCGAAGGAAACCTTACGGCGTAATTGTCACCTGATAATCTGGCGTGCGGTTCAACTGCCCGGTATAGACCATGCCTGATCTTTTATTCCCATTGAAATCGATGGGGTGAACATCAAGTGGGTTCCACAATGGGCAGTTGATCCGCTTGGCCAGTCATTCAGTGAAAATGACCCCCGTGGTCTTTTGGCCCCCATGGCCCTCACCCCTCCCTATCTCTGTAACCTCCTCCAGCCCTACAACACTCCGAGATATCTGCACTCCTCCAATTCTAGCCTCTTGAGCATCCCCGATTTTAATCGCTCCACCCTTGGCGGCTGTGCCTTCAGCAGCTAGGCTCTGGAATTCCCTCTCTAAACCTCTCCGTCTCTCTACCTCGCTTTCCTCCTTTAAGACGCTCCTTAAAACCTTCCTCTCATCAGCCCTAATATCTCCTTCTGTGACTCGGTGTCCAATCTTGTTCGATAACGCTCCTGTGAAGCGCCTTGGGACGTTTCAGTATGTTAAAGGCGCTGTATAAATACAAGTTGTTGTTGTTTGGTTGAATGGGTCAGGGAGGGGGGTGAGGTGGCAAAAGGCAGAGCCCTGGACAGTGAATGAGTGAAAAAACAACAAAAAAAACCCGAGAGAATTGATTGGAAGAAGCCATTCTGAGCTTACTTTTGCCAATAACTGCATCTCCCTTTTCAAAATACTTCTCTCGTGTGGCCCAGATCCTGTTTTATACCCTGGAGTCCTCAGTGACAGGTGACAATGAGGCTATATGACCTATGATGTCACGCCATCGTTAGCATATGAGACTCCCGCCCATATTTGGGATTCTGCTGCCACCATCACTCCCGACTCATTAACAAAAGATGTGTTAGTGCATGGAGACACAGCGTAGCAACTCTCTGCCTGATTCCCAAATACCATAAGAACATAAGAATTAGGAGCAGGAGTAGGACATACAGCCCCCTCCAGCCTGCTCCACCATTCAATAAGATCATGGCTGATTTTTTTTATTCGCTTATGGGATGTGGGCTGTAAGAAATCGTGACTTGGAAGAAATAACTTGAGACAAAAAAGTCTCTTCAGACTGGTGTCAGAATAACTGGACAGAGGCTTTGAATTTGCTAATGTTCTTGGTTCCCTGCGGATGTTCTAACATTCTGCACCGTGGCGGTGACCTTGTTTCCAGACTAGCTGTCTGCTGTTTGTGTGCTGGAAAGGTTGTTGACTGTATCTTTGATAATCTACCCTAGGCCCACCCCTAAAGAGAGAGTAAAAGAGGTTTTAGCACAGACAGTGAAGGGAAGGGAAGAGCTGTTCGCCCACGCCAGCTGTCTGTCCGATCGGGACCGATACCAGCTGCTGGTCACGGTCGTATGTCGACTATGTCTATCTTGATTGCGTGTTGTACTTAACTTAAACTGCCGCTCCTTAATAAAATGCCTTACAACTCCTCAGACCCTTTGGGTAATCTGTGTGTGGCCTGTGATCCGAATCTTACAGTGGTGTCAGAAGTGGGATCACAGAGTTGGGAGTTGTAAGGTTCCGGTCGGGGGGACCGGAGGGACTCGGTCAAACGCACGTGATCGTTGCTTAGATTGAGTATTGTATTTTTTCTCTCTGAAAGAAGGGAGCGGGAAAGAGCATGTTGAAAGGTAAAACCAGAAATACAATGGCGTTGACATATCATCGCGAATTGTTAATAGACAGCCTGGCAGAAAAAGTCGGTGAGGCTGCGGCCACGGGCGTTCTAGGAATTTTAGAAGATAGTAGCGGGAACTATGATTACATTCTCAACAAACTTTCGGCAGACGTCCACCAAATCAAACTTAAGCTGAAAAAAGGCCGGGATCAGTTGGCGTACGGGGCCCACTTATGCACTGTGCAGCTAAATCAGGATGTTAAAGGGTTAAGGGAATCAATGTGCCAGCTGTAAAACCAAAACAGCCACCTGCAGCAGGACATCCCTGAGCTCCGCACCCAGCTGACCCTGGAGCAAAGAGAACATGAGAAAACACAGTGTACCCAAAGGAAGCTAGACCAGATCCTAGGCACAGACATTGAACTACAGGCAGAGGACCAGAGGCTGAGAGAGGAGTTGGAAGATGCGAGAGGGGCAGTAAGGGAACTCCAACAGATTCAGGCACAAATTGGCCAGCAGCGAGCAGTAGCAGCTGCTGTCTCCAAAATCAAACCGAAAGATCCCGGCCCTTGCTGGGACAATATATTTGGGGACCCTACTCCCTCGGTTCCCTCTGCTCCGTCCCCACCATACAAGGATGGTCAGACAGGGGAGACGATACCAGTATGTGTGGTCACCCGAGCTAAGGCAGCACGCAAGCCCAAGTGCCAGGCTGACCAAGACCTGGAAGGCAAGGCAGCCTCCTCGACCACCACTAGTAGCGAGGCAGAAACCACTACTACAACCACACGTCGGTCCCTTACCGCGGTTGAAGTGGAGGAGCTAACAGCTAACCTGTGGGCGGTGGATATGGAAACCGACCCCCTCGAGCTCAGGCAGCGGTGGAGGATTTTCAAAATTACCCATCCAGAACTAGAAGGGAGCGACCTTAAACAGATCCTCCTGGATGCATGTTCCTCAGGATTAAAACAAGAAATGGACCTGGACATCCTGAGGGGGTGGGGGGCGGGGGCGCAATAGATGAGATTGAGTTAGAACTATGCCAAACACTAGGGGAGGAGGGCAGTGATTTTCACCAACTCCTAGCTAACACCAAACAGGGTACTACTGAGAACCCGAATGCCTTCGGGCAGAAACTCCACAATATCTTTCAGCGCACCAGGGTTGGGGGGAGTAGGGGAACACTTCGACAACCCGGGCTTCAAAACCCTCTTCCTTAATGGCCTCCAACCATTGGTCCGTAATGCACTGGGCGTTTATGTCTCTAAAGACACCGAGTGGGACCAAATATGCATCCATGCCAGAACTGCTTGGGATCAGACCCATGCCAACATCCTTGGGACACCAAGGCGGCAGTTGAGGGCCCGCTGTCCAACCAAAAGTCAGGGCCATCTAGAACCAACTAGAGGGGAGGCCATCCTGGACTGGGTGTTGGGTAATGAGGAAGGACTAATCAGCAATCTTGTGGTGCGAGGCCCCTTGGGGAAGGGTGACCATAGTATGGTGGAGTTCTACATTAGGATGGAGAAGGAAACAGTTAATTCAGAGACCATGGTCCAGAACTTAAATAAGGGCAACTTTGAGGGTATGAGGCGTGAATTGGCGAGGTTAGATTGGCAAGCGATATTTAAGGGGTTATCAGTGGAAGGGCAATGGCAGACATTTAGAGATCGCATGGATGAACTACAGCAATTGTACATCCCTGTCTGGCGTAAAAATAAAAAAGGGAAGGTGGCTTAGCCATGGCTAACAAGGGAAATCAGGGATAGTATTAAAAGCAAGGAAGTGGCATACAAATTGGCCAGAAGTAGCAGCAAACCCGGGGACTGGGAGAACTTTAAAACTCAGCAGAGGAGGACGAAGGGTTTGCTTAGGGCAGGGAAAATAAAATATGAAAGGAAGCTTGCGGAGAACATTAAAACGGACTGCAAAAGCTTCTATAAATATGTAAAAAGAAAGAGGTTAGTAAAAACAAACGTAGGTCCCCTGCAGTCAGAAACAGGGGAAGTCATAATGGGGAACAAAGAAATGGCAGATCAATTGAACAAGTACTTTGGTTCGGTGTTTACTGTGGAGGACACAAACAACCTTCCGGAAATAAAAGAGATCAAAGGATCTGGTAAGAGGGAGGAGCTGAGGGAAATCCTTATCAGTCAGGAAAAGGTGTTGGGGAAATTGATGGGACTGAAGGCTGATAAATCCCCAGGGCCTGATGGTCTGCATCCCAGAGTACTTAAGGAGGTGGCCTTGGAAATAGTGGTGGCATTGACGATCATTTTCCAACATTCCTTAGACTCTGGATCAGTTCCGAAGGAGTGGAGGGTGGCTAATGTAACCCCTCTTTTTAAAAAAGGAGGGAGGGAGAAAGCAGGGAATTATAGACCGGTCAGCCTGACATCGGTGGTGGGTAAAATGATGGAATCAATTATTAAAGATGTCATAACAGACCATTTGGAAAGTGGCGACATGATAGGTCCAAGTCAGCATGGATTTGTGATAGGGAAATCATGCTTGACAAATCTTCTGGAATTTTTTGAGGATGTTTCCAATAGGGTGGACAGGGGGGAACCAGTAGATGTGGTGTATTTGGACTTTCAGAAGGCCTTCGACAAGGTCCCACACAAGAGATTGGTGTGCAAAGTTAAAGCACATGGGATTGTGGGGTAATGTGTTGACGTGGATTGAGAACTGGTTGGCACACAGGAAACAAAGAGTAGGAGTAAATGGGTACTTTTCCGAATGGCAGGCAGTGACCAGCGGGATACCGCAGGGTTCGGTGCTGGGGCCCCAGCTGTTTACATTATATATTAATGATTTGGACGAAGGGATTAATTGTAATATCTCCAAATTTGCGGATGACACTAAATTGGGAGGCAGTGTGAACAATGAGGAGGATGCTAGGAGGCTACAGAGTGACTTGGACAGGTTGGGTGAATGGGCAAATGTATGGCAGATGAAGTACAATGTGGATAAATGTGAGGTTATCCACTTTGGTGGTAAAAATAGGGAGGCAGACTATTACCTGAATGGTGGCAGATTAGGGAAAGGGGAGGTGCAACGAGACCTGGGCGTCATGGTACATCAGTCACTGAAGGTGGGAAGGCAAGTGCAGCAGGCAGTCAAGAAAGCAAATGGCATGATGGCCTTCATAGCAAGGGGATTTGAGTACAGGAGTAGGGAGGTGATGCTACAGTTGTACAGGGCCTTGGTGAGGCCACACCTGGAGTATTGTGTGCAGTTTTGGTCTCCTAACTTGAGGAAGGACATTCTTGCTATTGAGGGAGTGCAACGAAGGTTCACTAGATTGATTCCTGGGATGGCCAGACTGACATATCAGGAAAGACTGGATCAACTGAACTTGTATCCTCTGGAGTTCAGAAGAATGAGGGGGGATCTTATAGAGACGTTTAAAATCCTGACTGGTTTAGACAAATTAGATGCGGGCAGAATGTTTCCAATGTTAGGGAAAACTAAAACCAGGGGTCACAGTCTAAGGATAAAGGGGAAGCTATTTAAGACTGAGATGAGGAGGAACTTCTTCACCCAGAGAGTGGTGAATCTGTGGAATTCTCTACCACAGAAGGTTGTTGAGGCCAGTTCGCTAAATATATTCAAAAGGGAGTTAGATATAATACTCACAACTAGGGGGATCAAGGGATATGGCGAGAAAGCAGGAATGGGGTACTGAGGTAGCATGTTCAGCCATGAACGCATTAAATGGCGGTGCAGGCTCGAAGGACCGAATGGTCTAATCCTGCACCTATTTTCTATGTTTCTATGTTTCCAGGGAAAAGTGCTTCAGTGCGCTGCTATCTCTGCCACTGCCTAGGCCACTATGCCCGCCAATGCTACAATCCCCCAAGGCAGATAGGCCCCGACCCAGTCAAGCAGCGGTTTGAGAGAATGGAGGCAGCCATAGCTGCCCTAAATGTCAGTCAAAGAGTCCTACCAGTCTCCGTGGTACACCAGTGAAACGATTCATTTCCACCGCCACCCCCGCTAGGACTCCCACGGGTGAGAAGAGGAGGGGGGGGGGGCTCCCCCTCTCCAACACGATGACCACGGGAGGCCAGTAGTCCGCACTGTTGATTCGGGAGGCCATCAACAACTAATGCTGGTCGAATCTGAGTCCTCTGTCACCATCATTCACGATCCCCACTGCGATCCTACAAAGGGTGTGCCCCAAGTTTTATTGGGCTTTGACAATTCAACACTGACAACTATACAAGGATCCCTTCCCTTGGAGTTAAAGCAAGGTGTTGTTCGCAAAGGCACATTCACGACCAGCTCCCAGATTGGTCGGTTAGAAAACCAGATTACTATTGGATGACTATTGACTATCGCAAACTCAACTCAGTCACCCCCGTGTGCACCCCTGTGGTTCGGGAGACATCCACCCTACTCTCCCAGATTCCCAGTGGCAGTAATCAGTACAGAATGAGATTCAGTAGAAAACATCAGAAATTGAAAATTGGCTTATGGGAGAAAGGATAAAATAGTTATGATGGAATAAAGTAGAAAAGGGACCGATACCAGCTGCTTGTTATGTCAAACTTGATTGCGTGTTGTACTTAACTGAAACTGCCTCTCCTTAATAAAATGTTTTACAACTCCTAAGACCCTTTGGGTAATCTGTGTTTGGCCTGTGATCTGAATCTTACAGGGTGTCGCTGGCAAGGCCAGCATTTATTGCCCATCCCTAATTGCCCTTGAGAGGGTGGTGGTGAGCCGCCTTCTTGAACCGCTGCAGTCCGTGTGGTGAAGGTACTCCCACAGTGCTGTTAGAGATGGAGTTCCAGGATTTTGACCCAGCGACGATGAAGGATTAGCGATATACTTCTAAGTCAGGATGATGTGTGACTTGGAGGGGAACTTGGAGGTGGTGGTGTTCCCATGAGTCTGCTGCCCTTGTCCTTCTAGGTGGAAGAGGTCGCGGGTTTGGGAGGTGCTGCCGAAGAAGCTTTGGCGAGTTGCTGCAGTGCATCTTGTAGATGGTACACACTGCAGCCACGGTACGCCGGTGGTGGAGGGAGTGAATGTTTAAGGTGGTGGATGGGGTGCCAGTCAAACGGGTTGCTTTGTCCTGGATGGTGTTGAGCTTCTTGAGTGTTGCTGGAGCTGCACTCATCCAGGCAAGTGGAGAGTATTCCATCACACTCCTTACTTGTGCCTTGTAGATGATGGAAAGGCTTTGGGGCGTGAGGAGGTAAGACACTCGCCGCAGAATACCTAGCCTCTGACCTGCTCTTGTTGCCACAGTATTTATGTGGCTGGTCCAGTTAAGTTTCTGGTCAATGGTGACCCCCAGGATGTTGATGGTGGGGGATTCGGCGATGGTAATGCCGTTGAATGTCAAGGGGAGGTGGTTAGACTCTCGCTTGTTGGAGATAGTCATTGCCTGGCACTTCTGTGGCGTGAATGTTACCTGCCACTTATCAGCCCAATCCTGAACCTCGTCTAGGTCTTGTTGCATGTGGGCATGGACTGCTTCATTATATGAGGTGTTGTGAATGGCACTGAACACTGTGCAGTCATCAGCAAACATCCCCATTTCTGACCTTATGTTGGAGGGAAGGTCATTGATGAAGCAGCTGATGATGGTTGGGCCTAGGACACTGCCCTGAGGAACTCCTGCAGCGATGTCCTGGGGCTGTGATGATTAATCTTCAACCACAACCCTCTTCCTTTGTGCTAGGTATGACTCCAGCCAGTGGAGAGTTTTCTCCCTGATTCCCATTGACTTCAGTTTTACTAGGGCTCCTTGATGCCACACTCGGTCAAATGCTGCCTTGATATCAAGGGCAGTTACTCTCACCTCACCTCTGGAATTCAGCTCCTTTGTCCATGTTTGGACCAAGGCTGTAATGAGGTCGGGAGCCGAATGGTCTTGGCGGAACTCAAACTGGGCATCAGTGAGCAGGTTATTGGTGAGTAAGTGCCGCTTGATAGCACTGTCGATGACACCTTCCACCACTTTGCTGATGATTGAGACTAGACTGATGGGGCGGTAATTGGCTGGGTTGGATTAGTCCTACTTTTTGTGGACAGGACATACCTGGGTAGTTTTCCACATTGTCGGATAGATGCCAGTGTTGGCGCTGTACTGGACCAGCATGGCTAGAGGCGCGGCTAGTTCTGGAGCACATGTCTTCAGTACGATAGCCGGGATGTTGTCGGGGCCATAGCCTTTGCTGTATCCAGTGCGCTCAGCCGTTTCTTGATATCATGTGGAATGAATCAAATTGGCTGAAGACTGGCTTCTGTGATGGTGGGGACCTCAGGAGTAGGCCGATATGAATCATCCACTCGGCACTTCTGGCTGAAGAAGGTTGCAAATGCTTCAGCCTTGCCTTTTGCACTCACGTGCTGGGCTCCACCATCATTGAGGATGGGGATATTCTTGGTGCCTCCTCCTCCCATTAGTTGTTTAATGGTCCACCACCATTCACGACTGGATGTGGCAGGACTGCAGAGCTTTGATCTGATCCGTTGATTGTGGGATCGCTTAGCCCTGTCGATAGCATGCTGCTTCCGCTTTTTAGCATGCATGTAGTCCTGTGTTGCAGCTTCCCCAGGTTGGCACCTCATTTTTAGGTACACCTGGTGCTGCACCTGGCATGCTCTTCTACACTTTTATTGAACCAGGGTTGGTCCCCTGGCTTGGTGGTAATGGTAGAGTGAGGGATATGCTGGGCCATGAGGTTACAGATTGTGGTGGAATACAATTCTGCTGCTGCTGATGGCCCACAGCGCCTCATGGATGCCCAGTTTTGAGCTGCTGGATCTGTTCTGAATCTATCCCATTTAGCATGGTGGTAGTGCCACACAACATGATGGCGGGTGTCCTCAGTGTGAAGACGGGACTTCGTCTCCACAATGACTGTGCGGTGGTCACTGCTACCAATGCTGTCATGGACAGATGCATCTCCGACAGGTAGATTGGTGAGAACGAGGTCAAGTAGGTTTTTCCCTCGTGTTGGTTCTCTCACCACCTGTCGCAGGCCCAGACTGGCAGTTATATCCTTCAGGACTCGGCCAGCTCGGTGCTACCGAGCCACTCTTGGTGATGGATATTGAAGTCCCCCACCCAGAGTACATTCTGTGCCCTTGCTACTCTCAGTGCTTCTTCCAAGTGGTGTTCAACATGGAGGAGTACTGATTCATCAGCTGAGGGAGGGCGGTAGGTGGTAATCAGCAGGAGGTTTCCTTGCCCATGCTTGACCTGAAGCCATGAGACTTCATGGGGTCCAGAGTCAATGTTGAGGACTCCTAGGGCCATTCCTTCCCGACTGTATACCACTGTGCCGCCACCCCTGGTGGGTCTGTCCTGCCGGTGGGACAGGCCATACCCAGGGATGGTGATGGAGGAGTTTGGGACATTGGCTGAAAGGTACGATTCTGTGAGTATGACTATGTCAGGCTTGACTAGTCTGTGGGACAGCTCTCCCAATTTTGGCACGTCCCCAGATGTTGGTGAGGAGGACCTTGCAGGGTCGACTGGGCTGGGTGTGCCGTTGCCGTGTCGGTAGCCGGTGCAGAGGTCAATGCCGGGTGGTCCGTCTGGTTTCATTCTTATTATTGTTTTTTGTAGCAGTTTGTTACAACTGAGTGGTTTGCTAGGCCATTTCAGAGGGCAGTTAAGAGTCAACCACATTGCTGTGTATCTGGTGTCACATATCTCAACTCCAATTTCCTGCCCTATCCCCATATCCACCTGCCTTAAAGCCAAGGGAAAGCAAAGTCAGAAAGTCTAGGTCGGATTGACAGCCAACTATTCGACAGCGGGGGGGCATCGCCGCCCAGCCGGTTCCTGTCCTCACCTGGTGTCTGTACAAACACTTACTGACACGGGTGACTAGATACCTATTAGCAGCTGGCCCATTCCCCCTCCACCCCCTCTCCCGATAGGAGTCAGCGCACCAGCACCTTGGCTGAGCTCACGACAAGGCCAGGGTTGGATCTGGGATCCTCCCGCGGTGCATTCAATAACTGAGCCACTCAGGGCGGCTGCTAACTGCCTTCATTCCGCAGCTGCAAATTCCTCCCAGTGCTTCCAAATTCGAACACACATTGCTCTGTCTAAGCCAACGGTGCAGAGCAAGATGCAACTACAGTTAAAGCTCAGAATCTGGCGAGGGAATGGGGCACTGCTCAGTGAATACTAACCACACCAGCCTGACAAACACCATTAAATGCATCAATGTATTTTAGCTCTGAGACTCATCAGCTACGTATCAGCAGAGAGAAGAGCGGAGATGCCATTAGCCTGCAACCATCAATGAAATGGAGATTTAATTATACAATATAAATGTAATAATAAGGGGAGTGTCGTGCACTCAGCTCCTCTCTGCTCCTGTATGGCACTTGTTATCTCGATTTTCAGTTCTCTCCTGAGGGATTGAGCCATGAAAGAAATCTAATGGACTTGGCTTGCGGATGGTAAACAATTAGCGTTAAATTATCAAGACCGGGTCTGATCCCTGGGCTGTTGTTAGCCTTGTCAACTCTGCAGGATTGCCCTGGGTCCTCCAGGAATTGAAGATTAATCTCCCAGACACTGCTCTGAGCAACCCGGGAGAAAAATCATGGGGGCACTGAGCTTATTAGTTACAAAGTATCGGAGATGGTGACCAAGGCATTTTGACTGAGAGTCAAGAGTGACCCAATCCGCTTTTCGATTGGCCGTGGGAAGGTTGTGTGTGGCGAGGATGGACAGGTCGGGCAACCAATGGCAGGAGCGGGGGCGGGGGGGTAGGGGGAGGAGGTCCTGTGATGAAATCTCTAGAAATACGTCCAGGGTTGGCGACCCTAGCTGTACTGCGTTAGCTGATCTTCGCCAGGCTGCCGCAGCGTACCTGGGCTAGGGGAGGGAGAGGAAATCAGTCAGGGTTCCTGGCCCTGATTGCTGTTGATGGGCCTTAACCGCCCCTCACTTCGCTGGCAAGTGGGCCTTGTGTGGAAATCTGACAAAGCGAGGATTGAGATTGGGTGTGATGCCCCCCTTGGTTCACTAGACTGCCAACACTGACTGGTTCTTTCTTACAATTTTGCAGCATCGGTTTGGATTCTGGGAGAGCGACCTACGTGTATTGACTCCCGCATTTACGAGTCTCAATCGAGCCCTATCCCCATATCCACCTGCCTTAAAGCCAAGGGAAAGCAAAGTCAGAAAGTCTAGGTCGGATTGACAGCCAACTATTCAATAGCGGGGGTGGCATCGCCGCCCAGCCGGTTCCTGTCCTCACCTGGTGTCTGTACAAACACTTACTGACACGGGTGACTGGATACCTATTAGCAGCTGGCCCATTCCCCCTCCACCCCCTCTCCCGATAGGAGTCAGCGCACCAGCACCTTGGCTGAACTTCCCCTTCACAACACCAGCCTTTCCCACTTTCCATCTAACTATACTGTCTCCATTCCTTGCTCCCTTCCTGCCCCCTGCCCTCACGTTAAACCCACTCTTGTACCTTCCTGCTTTCAGATATTGAGCCACCATCTGACCAGCCTGTCCCTCAGCCTGCCAGTGGCAGCGACTCGGGAAGGGAGGAGGAACATGAAGCCGGAGCCTCACCGCTTGCGTCTCCCGAGGGCAAGACATCCGATACTGGGGCCACGCGGTCACATGGAGGGGAGCAGAGGATTTGGCTCTGATATGGGTGAAGTTCTGGGACCCAGCGGGCTGCAGCAACACCACGGGTAAAGGGAAGCTCGGGGACCATCTCCCCGGAGGGTGAGTGTGTGCACGAGTTCTGCTGCACTGGACTCGGATGAGGACCTCGATATCGCGGCGATGAACACTCAGGCAATGAGCATACACACTGAGCTCATGGGTGCAATGGCAAGGGTGCTCGAGAGCATGGATGCACTGGCTAGGAGCGTGGAGGAGTCCGCCGCCAGCACAGCTGTCATCTGTGCGCAAGCCTTTGACCTTGTCCAACAGGTATGAGGTTCTTGCTGCCTGTGTGGATGAGGGAAAGCCTGCAGGATGGATGAGCAAGCTGACCATGGCACCATGGTGCAAGAGGCCATTCAAGTGGGGGGAGTGAAAGGGAATGTAGTTGTGGTAGGGGACAGTATAGTCAGGGGGATAGATACTGTTCTCTGCAGCCACGACCAAGAGTTCCGAAGGTTGTGTTGCCTGTCCGGTGCCAGGGTTAAAGACATCTCCTCGCAGCTGGAGAAGAACTTGGAGTGGGAGGGGGAGGATCCAGTTGTCGTGGTCCACATAGGAACCAACGACATAGGTGGAACTAGGAGTGAAGTTCTGCTGAGGGAGTTTGAGGAGCTAGGATCCAAATTAAAAAGCAGAACCTCAAAGGTAATAATCTCTGATTGTTACCTGAGCCACATGCAAATTGGCTTAGGGACAAACAGATTAGAGGTTTAAATGCGTGGCTCAAAGAGTGATGTGGGAGGAAGGGGTTTCGGTTTATGGGGCACTGGCGCCAGTACTGGGGAAAGAGGGAGCTGTTCCGTTGGGATGGGCTTCACTTAAACTGGGCTGGGACCAGTGTCCAGGCGAACTGAATAAATAGGGCAGTAGACAGGGCTTTAAACTAATGAAGGGGGTGTGGGAGGATTCAGAAAAGAGTAAATTCAAAAGCAGTGAGAGAAATGTCAAGGCTCTAGAGCAGAGTAGAGTTTTGGGTAAAAATAAGCAGAGTGGGTCAGGAAGGGACAGAGAGAGTATCAAAGATAATAAGGCATCAGTGACTAAGGTGACATCAGGGAAAAAGAGAAATAAGTCAAAGCTAAAGGCACTATATCTGAATGTGAGAAGCATTCGCAACAAAATAGATGAATTAATAGCGCAGATAGAAATGAACAGGTTTGATCTAATAGCCATAATGGAGACCTGGTTGCAAAGTGGCCACGGTTGGGGACTAAATATTCCAGGATACATAACTTTTAGAAGGGATAGGCAAAATGGAAAAGGAGGAGGGGTAGCATTGCTAATAAAGGATGGGATAAAGACAGTAGACAGAAAGGATCTTAGCTCTGAAAATCAAGAAGTAGAATCAGTTTGGGTGGAGCAAAGAAACAGCAAGGGGTAGAAAACATTGGTGGGAGTTGTTTATAGGCCCCCAAACAGTAGTTGTAATGTAGGGCAGAGTATAAATCAGGAAATTAGAGGCGCATGTAACAAGGGTAATACAGTAATCATGAGGGACTTGGGGACTTTAATCTACATATAGACTGGGCAAACCAAATTTGCAGTAATAGTGTGGAGGACGAATTCATGGAATGTATGCAAGATAGTTTTCTAGATCAGTATGTTGAGGAACCAACTAGTGAACAGGATATTTTAGATCTAGTATTGTGCAACGGGAAAGGGTTAATTAATAATATTGTAGTAAACAGGCCTTTAGGGAAGAGTGACCATAATATGATAGAATTTTATATTGAGTTTGAAAGTGATTTGGTTAAATCCGAAACTAGGGTCTTAAATCTAAACAAAGCAAACTACGTAGGTATGAAGGGCGAGTTGGCTAAGGTAGATTGGGAAACTACATTAAAGGTATGACATTGGACGAGCAATGGCTAGCATTTAAAGAATTAATACATAATTTACAATAAATATACATTTCTTTAAGGCACAAAAACCCCACAGGAAAAGTGGTCCAACCATGGCTAACAAGAGAGGTTAAAGATAGTATTAGATCAAAGGAAGAAGCTTATAATTTGCCATAAAGAGCAGTAAGCCTGAGGATTGGGAGGATTTTAGAATGAAGCAAAGGAGGACCAAGAAATTGATGAAGAAAGGGAAAATAGAATATGAGAGTAAACTAGCAAGAGACATAAAAACAGACTGTAAAAGCTTCTATAGGTATGTAAAAAGGAAAGGATTAGCGAAAGTAAATGTGGGTCCCTTACAGGCTGAGACAGTAGAAATTATAATGAGGAATAAGGAAATGGCAGTGAAATAAAACAAATACTTTGGGCTGGATTTTGATACTGGGGCGGGTTGGGGTCGTGACATCCGCATTTCGTGTTATCCACCCGACTGCAATTGGATGTGGGAGATTGATGCAATTTTCACCTAATTGGGCAATTGAGTTCCAGCATGTGGGAACCCATGAACCAAACAGTGCTTTCAGTCTGAAAGTTGCCTCTGATGATGTCATCATTGCTGCTGCATTGATGGTCAGAGACTGCCTGGCTTTTGCTGTGAGAGGACCTGGACAGCATCTCTAAGGAGAGAGAGAGAGAGAGAATTTTTTTTGCATCCAGGTCCTCTCACAGCAAAGGCCAAGCAGTCTCTTAAGACATTCAATGCAGCAGCATCAGAGGCGACTTTCAGACCTAATACTACTACTACCTTCATCACATCTCCATTGTAATAGTGGACCTGCAGCTGATAGTCAGCTAGCCAAATGTGCTCCCGCCAGGTTTCACAATCGTGGTTCAGAACAGGCGTGCTTCACGTAGATCAAGGGTTAAAATCACAAAGGCCTTTCAAAATGGCATTATAGAGCCAATTTAGTGCTTGTTAAGGGCCTTAACAGCCTATCCCGTCTCTTAAAGGCGGGACAGAGTCGGGACCAGCAGACACGATTTAATGAAAATTACGTGGAGGCGGGATGGAGGCGGACTTGTGCCCGCCCTGCCAGTTTTCACAATTTTAACCCCCACATACCTCCAAACCCGCCTCCACGGGTCAATGAAAATCCAGCCCTTTGTGTCTGACTTCACCAGAAAAGACGCAAAAAACTTTTCGGAAATAGTGGACAACCAAGGGTCTAGCGAGAATGAGGAACTGAAATATATTAGTATTAGTAAAAAAGTAGTACTGGAGAAATTAATGTGACTGAAAGCCGATCAATCCCCTGACCTGATGGCCTACATCCTAGGGTTTTGAAAGAGTTGGCTATAGAGATAGTGGATGCATTGGTTGTCATTTTCCAAAATTCCATAGATTCTAGAACGGTTCCCGCGGATTGGAAGGTAGCAAATGTAACCCCACTATTTAAGACAGGCGGGAGAGAGAAAACGGGGAACTACAGACCAGTTAGCCTGACATCAGTAGTAGGGAAAATACTCAAATCTATTATTAAGGACGTAGTAACAGGGCACCTAGAAAATAATAATAGGATTGGGCAGAGTCAACATGGATTTATGAAAGGGAAATCGTGTTTGACAAATCTGTTAGAGTTTTTTGAGGTTGTAACTAGAAGAATTGATAAGGGGGAACCAGTGGATGTGGTGTATTTGGATTTTCAGAAGGCATTCAATATAGGTGCCACACAAGAGGTTATTAAACAAAATTAGGGCTCATGGGATTGGGGGTAATATATTAGCATGGATTGAGGATTGGTTAACAGACAGAAAACAGAGAGTAGGAATAAACGGTCATTTCCGGGTTGGCAGGCTGTAACTAGTGGGGTACCGCAAGGATCAGTGCTTGGGCCTCAGCTATTCATAATCTACATCAATGATTTGGCTGAGGGGACCAAAAGTAATATATCCAAGTTTGCTGATGATACAAAGCTGGGTGGGAATGTAAGTTCTGAGGAGGATGCAAGGAGGCATCAAGGGGATATAGACAGGCTAAGTGAGTGGGCAAGAACATGGCAAATGTGGAGAAATGTAAAGTTATCCACTTTGGTAGGAAAAATAGAAAAGCAGAGTATTTTTTAAATGGTGAGATTGGGAAATGTTGGTGTTCAGAGGGATCTGGGTGTCCTTGTACACAAATCACTGAAATTTAACATGAAGGTACAGCAAGCAATTAGGAAAGCAAATGGTATGTTGGCCTTTATTACATGAGGATTTGAGTATAAGAGTGAAGACGTCTTACTGCAATTATATAGGGCCCCGGTGAGACCACATCTGGAGTATTGTGTACAGTTTTGGTCTCCTTACCTAAGGAAGGATATACTTGCCATAGAGGGAGTGCAACGAATGTTCACCAGTCTGGCTCCTGGGATGGGGGGATTGTCCTTTGAGGACAGATTGAGTAGACTAGGCCTATATTCTCAAGAGTTTAGAAGAATGAGAGATGATCTCATTGAAACATACAAAATTCTTACAGGGCTTGACAGGGAGGATGTTTCCCCTGGCTGGGGAGTCTAGAACCAAGGGTCACAGTCTCAGAATAAGGGGTAGGCCATTTAGGACTGAGGTGAGGAGAACTTGCTTCACTCAGAGGGTGGTGAATCTTTGGGATTCTCTACCCCAGAGGGCTGTGGAGGCTCAGTCATTGAGTATATTCAAGACAGAGATCGCAAGATTTTTGAATATTAAGGGACTCAAGGGATATGGGGATAGTTCAGGAAAATGGAGATGAGGTCGAAGATCAGCTATGATCTTATTGAATGGCGGAGCAGGCTTGAAAGGCCAAATGGCCTACTCCTGCTCCTATTTCTTATGTTCTTATGTAAACCCTCGAACCCATCCTTGCCTAGTTGTAGAGGATTGTTGACGCAGAGAGACCGTGGGGACCCAGACCCCATGCCGTGTGTAATGGGTGAGGTGGCAGCATCTATTGCAGCACAGGCCAAGGCAACGCAACGGCTTAGTGCTGGAATCACGTCATTGGTTGGTGTCATCCAATGTCAGACTGCTCTCATGCAGTCTCAGATTGTTCCACGCAAGCGCTGACTACTGCCATCGTCGCTGGGTCAGCCACAGTCCACCGGGGATCTCACACTGCCGCAGCAGGCCAGCAATCTGTGCTCGAACAGATTGCCCCGGATGCTAAGGTTCTGTCCTGGGGGAGTGGCAGTGTGTTGGTCGAGCAGGAAGGTGCTGTCCTCTCTCAGGATGACAGCATTCCTGCTCCCACCACTGCCATTCCGCCATTGCCCTTGCCACAGCCTGTAACCCAGCCAGCCCAGACTGCTGCCGCCCATGCAGAGTTGGTGCAGTCTGCAGCCGGGCCCTCCAGGCCCAGAGCTGGTCGAGGGCATCCTTCAAGGCCATCTCCTGTCTCTGGATCCAGCATTTAGCAGCCTTCCACCAGCCTTGCTGCAGCCACTGGGGCCACATTACGGAGGAGCAGTAGGGTTGGGAGGGGGGAAGTGCGAAGGGGAGGCAGATCATTCAAGAACACTGAATAATGTTTCTAACATATGGGGGGAATGTTTGTACCAAAGTAGGATGTTTATGTTAATATATTGTTCACTCTGTTAAGACTTATCTCAATGTGGTAAGAACCAGTTTTGTTTGTGAATGAATTATTGTGTTTGTTTGTTATTGGTTGTGCTTAATAAGACACAGTTGGTTAGAAAAATAAAAAATTTATTGAAACGTTACAAATTTCCTCATGTTACTTATTGGAACTTTGGCTGGTAATAGGGTCTGCTGGATTGCTGTAATTATGTGCTTGTTGATTCCAAAAGCCATCTTCTCTGTCAGTCATCAGAAGCATTGTCTTATGAGGCATTCACGAACGGCCCCTGCAGAAGCAACATTGAGCGCCTCCCTCCCACGTTGTTGCTGCTCATGCTCCTCTTCCTCCTCCTCCTCCTCCTCCTCTCCCTCTTCCTCCTCCTCCTGAGGTGGGTCACCAATCCCTGGTGGCAATGGCTGGGTCCTCAGAATTGCGAGGTTGTGAAGCATGCAGCACACAACAATGAAAAGCGATACTCGATCGGGGAGTACTGCAGGGCTCCTCCAGAGTGGTCAAGACACCGGAACCGTTGCTTCAGCACGCCGATCGTCTGTTCAATGAGGTTCCTAGTGGTGCTATGGCTCTCATTGTAGGCGAGTCAGCAGGAGTGTTGGGGTTACGGAGCAGTGTCATCAGCCAGGTGCAGAGTGGATAACCCTTGTCCCTGAGGAGCCATCCACGAGGTTGACGCGGTGGTTGGAACAGGTCTGGGACACCAGTCTGGCGCAGGATGAATGCATCGTGGCTGCTGCCAGGATAGCGGGCATTGACTGCGAGGATGCGCTGTCAGTGGTCGCACACCAACTGAACGTTGAGAGAGTGGAAGCCTTTGCGGTTGCGGAAAACCTCTGCATTTTCATGAGGTGCCCGCAATGCCATGTGTGTGCAGTCAATGGCGCCCTGAACCATGGGGAAGCCCATTATCCTTGCGAAGCCACATGCGCATTCACGCTGTTTGTCTCGGGTCATGGGGAATGAGATGTACTCCCTTCTCCTTTGGTATAGAGCATTTGTGGCCTCCAGATGCAGCAATGAACAGTGAACTGGGAGATGTTCGGAATATCCCCTGTTGAAGCCTGGAAAGAGATGATGGCTTAGAAATTGAGAGCGACTGTGACCTTCACTGCCACCGACAGAGACGTCCTGGTCCTGAGCTGAGGCTGGAGCTCTGGCTGCAGGAGGTGGCAGAGCTCAGTGACCACCTCCTTGCTGAAGCGGAGCCTGCGGAAACACTGCTCCTCCGACAGAGGGATATATGAGAATTGCTCCCGGAATACCCTGGGAGGGTAAGGTCTCCTGTGCAGAGCCCTGTTGGCCCTCATCCCTCAGGCCACGTTTTCCACTCTCTCTCTCCACCTCCGCTGCCTCTGACAGTGAAGCTGGAGGACGAGGCCCCGTGTTAGTACAGCCCCCATTAACTCTTTTAAATGTGGTAGTACTAAAGGATACAGAAATGGGAACCTGAAAAGTCTTGCTGACGACCAAAACTCCTTCAAGTAGGACAGTGTTAAATGTCTCCAGACGCCTCTCTCCCTCTCTCAACTTGCGTATGCAGAATCTTTTGCCGACAGGAAAAAGCAGGAAGCGCACACCATTAAATAGCTCCCCCAGCTCCCAGCCGACTGAAAACCGTCCCCCTCTACCTGTCGTTCCTAGCGCCAGGCGCTGAGGCAGGGGGCAAGAATCAATTTCCAGTCCGGGGCACTACTGGGACGATGTGCGCTTCGATGACGTCACGATCTCCGGGCGCAGGAGATCGTGGTGGTCGTGTTTAGCACCACTGCAAACCACCAGGTCAATTTTGCGGGCGGCACTAAAATCACCGCGCTTGTGCGGTAAGTCGTTAGCATCCTGTTAGCGCCGCCCGGAGGTGCTCACCAACCCAATTTTTCCCCCAAAGACTTTTCCATTGCGCCTTTCACAAACCCAAAGTGCTTCACAGCCAATGAAATTCTTTTGAAGCATCGTCACTGTTGCAATGTATGCAACACGGCAGCCAGTTTCACACAGCAAGATCCCACAAACAGCAATGAGATAATAACCAGATAATCTCTTTTTTAAAGTTATATTGTTTCAGGGATAAATATTAGCCAGGACACCAGCAGAACTCCCTGCTCTTCTTTCATTAGAAGTAATCAGAGCACGCAGGAAGTAATAGGAGCACACTTTTGATAAGGTCCCACATGGCAGACTGGTTACCAAAGCAAAGTGGCAAGTTGGATCCAAAATTGGCTCAGAGGCAGGTAATGGTCGAAGGGTGTTTTTGTGACTGGAAGGCTGTTTCCAGTGGGGTTCTGCAGGGCTCAGTACTGGGTCCTTTGCTTTTTGTGGTATATATCAGTGATCTAGACTTGAATATAGGGGGTATGATTAAGAAGTTTGCAGATGCAACAAAAATTGGCCGTGTGGTTGATAGTGAGGAAGAAAGCTGTAGACTGCAGGAAGATATCAGTGGACTGGTCAGGTGGGCAGAACAGTGGCAAATGGAATTTAATCCAGAGAAGTGTGAGGTTGTGGCGGATCGCCACCTAAAACGGGCATAATCCACTCTTCCGTCTGTGGACAAATTTCCAGCACCTTCCCCTTTAAGGCACCTTACCTTTAAGGCAGAAGGGGGCGGGGCCGGGGCCTCAGGTTTTACCCAGAGAATTCTGGGTGTTTTTCCAGAGAATTCTGGGAGCAGCTTTCTCAGCCATTTTGTGTGCTATGCAGTGAATTAAAGTTTCTTGTTTTCCACATATGGATTCAGCCTCCATTCGTGTTTCGCGGCAGCCTCAACAAGGTAATGCATTTGGGGAGGGCTTACAAGGAAAGGGAATACACAATAAATGGTAGGACACTGATCTTGGTGTGCATGTCCACAGATCCCTGAAGGTAGCAGGACAGGTAGATAAGGTGGTTAAGAAGGCATACGGGATACTTGCCTTTATTAGCCAAGGCATAGAATATAAGAGCAGGGAGGTTATGCTTGAACTATATAAAACACTAGTTAGGCCTCAGCTAGAGTACTGCATGCAGTTCTGGTCACCACATTACACGAAGGATGTGATTGCACTAGAGAGGATGCAGAGGAGATTTACGAGGATGTTGCCTGGGCTGGGGAATTTTAGCTATGAGGAAAGATTGGATAGGCTGGGGTTGTTTTCTTTGGAACAGAGGAGGCTGAGGGGAGACCTTATTGAGGTGTATAAAATTATGAGGGGCCTAGATAGAGTGGATAGGAAGGACCTATTTCCCTTAGCAGTAGGATCAATAACCAGGGGCACAGATTTAAAGTAATTGGTCGGAAGTTTAGAGGGGAGTTGAGGAGAAATTTTTTCACCCAGAGGGTGATGGAACTCACTGCCTGAAAGGGTGGTAGAGGCAGAAACCCTCATCACATTTAAAAAGTACTTGGATATGCACTTGAAGTGCCGTAACCTACAGGGCTGGAAAGTGGGATTAGGCTGGATAGCTCTTTGTCGGCCGGCACGGACAAGATGGGCCAAATGGCCTCCTTCTGTGCTGTAAATTTCTATGATTTTATGATTCACACGGGAAATAGAAGAAGCACTCTGGAAGTGGAAAGAGGACACGGGAAGTGGAAAGAGCACACGGGAAGTGGAAAGAGGAGACTCTACACTGTCACAAAGTGGAATAACCATGGTAAAACCCAGTGACAAACATACACCACACATTGTAAGGGCTCAAAGTTGGGTCATCTTGCACTCTAATGTGTGTCACCTTCACTAGGGGCTGTTCCTTGATATGGTGGGAAGGTGAACGTATTCCCATGATCCTGATAGCTGTGCTTCCGGGAGTATATCTCCTGGTAGGACCTCCCAAGACAGCCAGGTCGAAAGGTAGGAGCCAGACTAAAGACCGCGTATCACCCTCCTGATAGGTGGATGTGAGTCAGACTAAAGACTGTGCATCGAGCTCCTGGTAGGTGGATGTGAGTCAGACTAAAGACTGCGCATCGAGCTCCTGGTAGGTGGATGTGAGTCAGACTAAAGACTGTGCATCGAGCTCCTGGTAAGTGGATGTGAGTCAGACTAAAGACTGTGCATCGAGCTTCTGGTAGGTGGATGTGAGTCAGACTAAAGACTGTGCATCGAGCTCCTGGTAAGTGGATGTGAGTCAGACTAAAGACTGTGCATCGAGCTCCTGGTAAGTGGATGTGAGTCAGACTAAAGACTGTGCATCGAGCTCCTGGTAGGTGGATGTGAGTCAGACTAAAGACTGTGCATCGAGCTCCTGGTAGGTGGATGTGAGTCAGACTAAAGACCGTGAATCGCCCTCCTGGTAGGTTGATGTGAGTCAGGCTAAAGACTGTGCATCATCCTTCTGGGAGGAATGTGAATCAGACCAATGACCTGTCCAGTTATAAATGTCTCTCGTTATGGAACCATTACAGAACAGACAAGTCTGTTACAGACCGGCAAGTCTAAACACCAATGGTGGAGAACCCTTATCTGCTGGATGTGAGGCAATGTGATACTCCAATCAGAGTCCAATACCTTGCTCTAGTAGGCTTTAACATGGATCACCATGTAACTGGTCTCAAAATAGCTGCACACTCGTGGAGTGTAGCCCCTGTCTGTTGATCAGGGGTAGGAGCGGTTGGGCCACATATGCCCATCAATAATGCCCTTCAGTGGAAAGGATGTACGACGGGCGGTCTATCCACTGCTAGACCCCTGTAGTCTCCACACGCAGAGCCCCTTGGGCATATACAGGTGCAATTACTTTGGACTTTATACAGGTGGAAGCTTAAGGGCATTTCCTTCTTGAGTACCTCAGGTTTAACCGTACTTACCTTGCATACCTCCCTGAACTTCCTCTGCTTCATCCAGCACCTGTAGGTAGGGAGGGAGGGATGCTCATTGAGAGACCCACTGATTTTATTTAGACTGCGCACAATTATGGTTCCCTTGGCTACAGGTACGAGTGGGACATGGGGTGCAGCTTTAGGAAGATCGGAATAACTTCAGTACTTAGCGCCAAAATAAAGTCAGCAAATAAGCAGACAAGTCATTGGGACAACACACATCTACTTGCACTAAAGACCAGGCAGACTCGCCTTTAAGGCTGAACAACTCATCCATTGGTATTAGTCAGGTCAGCTGTTAAACTTGTTACCGTAGTGACAGTAGACAGAACTTCGTCTGGTAACCCGACCACCTCCAGAAAGGGCTAATGGCTTCGGGGCAGATGAGCACCGGGAGGAGGGGAGTGGGGCACTCGATGGAGGAAACGCCATTCAAAGGCGGATGAGCTAATCCTTGAACTAGCCAATTGGGGGCGGGGAGGGGGTGAGGTGGAGAGAAGGAGAGAGGAGGAGGAGGAGTTGTTCCCTCATCATACACCCACTGACATCATCCGTCACTTCCAGGTCAGGTTTGGAATCACCAGCTCCCGAACTCTGCCCAAGCAACAAGCCTCAGTCCGAACCTCAGGACAACACATTGCCGTGGCATCTCAGAATGAGATTGTCATTTAATGCCAAGCAGGGGGCAGCTAGTGTGACACAACAAGGGTCAGTCTGCCCAAAATCACCATGTAGGCCCATTGAAGCAGGAGTTATAGGAGACTCGTCACCATAGAACCCAGACACAGAGTGAAAGGACAGTGTTCACCACTCAGTACTTTGCGATACCCACTTCCAAATAAACACAACCTGGTTGGAGTATCTCCCCTGTAGATAGTTGAAAGGTTATTGCAAGAGTGGATCTAATTGGCTAGCTCTTTCAAAGAGCCGGCACAGACACGATGGGCCGAATGGCCTCCTCCAGTGCTGTAAGATTCTATGAGTCAAAGATCCTATACTCAGCTGTGCGTGTTAGACGATGTGAAGAGGAATAAGGCTCGTCCTCCTGTGCCATTGAGTTTAGTAGTTGCAGTTAACACTGTGCCTATTATTAAATATTCAATTAAACCAAGCCAGATTGACGTTTCAGTGGAAGCTTTTTAGATTAAGCTCCACATTTACTTTGGATCCAATTATTCCCAGTGCTCTTAATTGCTTATAGCGTTTTTACAATTGGTAAATAATTGGCTTGAGCCACAGTTTAAATGCTGCAACTCCTCCCTAGACTCAGACTGCTTCAACAAAACCATCCCATAATAATACAGCGCTGGCCTCCGACCCCAATCTGCAATCTTGCACCAGAAAAGGAGAGACTTTCTCTATCATAAATTCTGATGTTGAATTCATTGGTTAGAGTGCAGAGGATGGTGATCAGCCCACAGATATTACAGCAAAGGTGAAGGCCATTTGGCCCATCCTACCTCTGAGAGAACCTGCATTTATATAGCACCTTTCACAACCTCAGAAAATTCCAGAGTGCTTCACACCCAATGAAGTACTGTTTTTTGAAGTGTAGTCACTGTTGCAATGTAGGAAACAAAGCAATATGTGCACAGCAAGGTCCCAAAAACAGCAATGTGATAAATGACCAGATAATCTGTTTTTAGTGATGTTTGTTGAGGGATAAATATTGGCCAGGACACTGGGGAGAATTCCCCTGCTCTTCTTCAAATAGTGCCATGGGATATTTTACGCCCACCTGAGAGCAGATGGAGCCTCGGTTTAACGTCTCATTCGAAAAACGACACCTCTGGCAGTGCAGCACTCCCTCAGTACTGCACTGGTGTGTCAGCCTGGATTAAGTGCTCAAGTCTCTGGAGTGGGACTTAAACCCACAACCTTCTGACTCAGAGGCGAGAGGGCTACCCACTGAGCCACGGCTGATACCTAAAGTGTTGATAGCTTCCTGTTCTGTAAACCAAGACTAAATCGGTCCCAGTACATACGAGCGATGATAGCCCTCTCTGCCCAGCAGCGCGTCCTGGGAAAGTGCAGCCCCCTGAGTGCAGCTCCCTCAGTGGATGGGGGTATATTCATACCAAGCCCTACAGACCAAGAAGGTACCAGTCAATTGCTGGTTTGTGAGTAGTTAGCTTGGCAAGTATTCGGGGGGGGTGCTTTACAACTCTGCATCATTCCTGGTTGACTAGCTTATTCATGCTCACTGCCTGAGCTGACACACTTGCAGAGCTGCTGAGACACAAGGAATTACACGCCAGCACCATTTGGTGCCTTAACTCCTGTGCTCGCTGATCTACATTGACTCTTGGTCCGGCAACGCCTTGATTTTAAAATTCTCATCCTCGTGTTCAAATCCCTCCACGGTCTCACCACTCCATATCTCTGTAACCTCCTCCAGCCCTACAACCCTCCGAGATCTCTGCGCTCCTCTAACTCTGGCCTCTTGCACATCCCCAATTTTAATCGCTCCACCATTGGCGCCTGTGCTTTCAGCTGCTGAGGCCCTAAGCCCCTAACCCTCTCCGCCTCGCTACCTCTAACCTCCTTTAAGATGCTCCTTAAAACCTGCCTCTTTGACCAAGCTTTTGGTCACCTGTTCTAATATCCCCTTATGTGGCTCGATGTCAAACTTTGTTTGATAATCGCTCCTGTGAAGCGCCTTGGAACATTTTACTAGTTAATGGCGCTATATAAATATAAGTTGTTGTTAAGAAGGGGAAAATATTAAAGAATGATAAAATAATAAATAGGTGGGACGTACTTACTGGTTAAGTTATATACTTCCTTTAATTTGTTATTTGTTAGTATGTCCTACAGTTCTTTCCCAACACCACGGATATTTCCAGCCAATCTCACCAATTCTGGTGAGCGAGATTGTATTTGTTCTTTGGGTCCATTCAGTTCTTTTCCTTTCCTTCTTTTCATCTCTTAACAGCCAGCAAAGGTTTACAATCTCTCAGCTGCACTCTGAATGTCGCACCGTGACTGATCACACCTCGCCCTGCTCCATCTACCTGAGCGAAGGCTGGATTTGGAGTGAGAGGTGGAACGTGACCTCCAATTTCAAGCCTCTGTTAAATATTTGATTGACTGATCCAGCACAGGGATCATCCCCACCCGCAGAAGTATCGGGCCGAGGTGACCTTTGTCTCCAGTGCAGGCTTCAGATCACATCACAGCAATTCACGCAGCCAGCCGCCCTTAGTGAATCATGGAACCATCTCCTCAGATATCTCCCCACAACTCATTCCAGGCTGTACGTGCAGTCTCCTCCTGTGGCTAGGGTTGTCAACTCTGGTTAGACGTATTCCTGGAAGTTTCATAGTAAGGAACACAGGAACAGGAGGAGGCCATTCAGCCCCTCGAGCCTGTTCCGCCATTCAATGAGATCATGGCTGATCTGTATCTTAACTCCATCTACCCGCCTTGGTTCCGTAACCCTTAATACCCTTGCCTAGCAAAAATCTATCAATCTCAGTTTTGAAATTGTCATTTGAAGCCCAGCCTCAGCAGCCTTTTGGGAGAGAGAGTTCCAGATTTCCTTAGTGTGAAGATGTCACATGACATTCTGCCTCCAATCACCCCGCCCCCACTCTCCCACCATTGGTTGCCTGACACATCTGTCCTTGTGGTTGCCCCGCCTTCCCGCACCGAATGGAAAGCGAACAGACTTTGTTAACTGATTGGATGATTCTTGACTGTCAATCAAACAGCCATCTCTGATAATTTTATAATTGTTAGAATGTTTTAAGATAATTAAAACAATCTAACCCAGCATGCTTTTCTTTTAGCATTTTTAGTGGTGGAGCAAATGTGAGAGAAAGGGAAATGTTAATCTTGTCTCTATATATGAACAACAGACAGCTTGGAAACGCAAGGGCAGAGAATGGAAACATCCAGGTCCAGGGAATGGGTGAACATTTGGCCTAAACACTTACTGTACTATAAACAAAGCTTGTAGCACAGAGGCAAAGACTGAAAAGATTATAAACAGGAAAAAAAAAACTAAAAATGCGGCCTCAGCTAAACGTGCAAATTAGGTATTCGTACCTACGTATTGGGTAAGCACAGGCCAAGGTTGTATTGTAGTATAAGAATATAACCAGGTTCCCCCAAAGGCAGAGTTTTCTCGAGGTCAGGAGCCACGCAGATGTGCAGAGGGCATGGAGGGCTGCAGCTAGACAATCCAGGACTTGTGTTGTTCTCATGACATCAGAGAGCGCTCTGGGAGGTAGTCGGAGCCTGGGAACCAGGTTGCATTATTTGCATGTCATTTAACAGAAATGGAAGACCAAATCAGTCACTGTAATAAAGCTTGTTATTAAACTCATGCGTGAATGATGAGCGGAATTATTGTCGCCGGACTAACAACCCTTTGTTGCGACGGTAACCACGGTGAAATCTGTTAACAATAACTAATAAACTAAAGTGTTCAAAGAAAATGATAAAAAGTACACCATTTGTTTTAACACCCCTATGATTTTTCTCCCCGGGTGTCCGGGAGGTTAATCTTCCATTCCTGGAGACACCAGGACAATCCTGGAGCATTGGCAACCCTACCTGTGGTGCTTAACTCTTTGGTCCTTGAGTCTCGTGACCTCTCTCTCCTCCTCCTCCTCCAGCTTTACAAAGAGCTCTTGTGCAGCCGGACAATGAGCCATCCTTCAGGTTTTTTCATGATTTCTGCAGCACCGGGATAGGCGCGAGGTTTCAATTGACTGCTGGTCAGCTGATGTGTGCTGGAGTCACGTGACCATGGCTGCCTGTGCGCCTGAGAATCTGGGCACCCTGTAAGGAAATCCCCTTCCCGAACAAGTGCGGTTGGAGGAAACTCGGGTTTCGGTACTGGGGTTGGGGGGCGGGATGTTTTGTGGGCGGGGCCTTGCCGGGTGCACGGTTCAAAGGACGCACTTAAAATATCACCAATACTTGGGCGTATTGTAGTTACGAGCGGAACACATTTGCGGCCTAATTTTCACGACATTTTAAGCCGCTTGCCTTGTTTGCGCCCACGTCCCGTGTATCTGGGCGCAAACCACGACAAAACTGCTGGGTGGGTTACGGATTGCATCAGATCATTGTCTGTCATAATAAAGGGTTCTCAGCACCCCCAGACAATCACCTTTAATATAAAGAGATTGCACGCACTGCATTCACTGAAATATCACAGTCCTCCGCATCGACAGGCCTGATCACACAGCAGCACCGATTCCCATCAGTGTAAAAGGACTCGGAACACTGTGCTGTGGCAGCATCATTCTTATTACGACGGTAGAAAGTGTGTATTCTGCGGGGGATACAAGCAGCTTTCTGGACTCTGAGCACCGTGAGGATCAAAATGTAATTGCCTGTTAGTTTGTGAACCGTGTAATGAGTTCAGAGAAATACATCATCTGCTGCTTATTTGGCTCCAGTTCAATACTGACGAGGCGATAGCGATAATCCTTCCTCTTTCTTGCTGTTGTTTCCACACAGTCATCTCCAAATAATTGACACAGGAACAGGAGGAGGCCATTCAGCCCCTCACGCCTGTTCCACAATTCTCTTAGATCATGGCTGATCGGTATCTTAACTCCATTTACTCACGTCAGCTCCATATCCATTGATACCCTTTCCCTTTTTCCACTACCCTTTGTGTGAAGAAGTGCTTCCTGACATCACCCTGAACGGCCTCGCTCTAATTTTAAGGTTATGCCCCCTTGTGCTGAACTCTCCCACCAGAGGAAATAGTTTCACTCTATCCTATCAAACCCTATTATCATCTTAATTAGATCACCCCTCAATCTTCTATACGGAAGGGAATACAAGCCTAGTCTATGCAACCTGTCCTCATAATTTAACCCTCTAAGCCCCCGGTATCACTGTGGTGAATCTGTGCTGCCCCCCCTCCAAGGCCAATATATCCTTCCTGGGGTGTGATGCCCAGAACTGAACGCAGTGTCCAGTTGGAGTCTAATCAGAGTTCTGTACAACTGAAGCATAAATTCCACCCCTTTGTATTCCAGGTCTTTAGAGATAAAGGCCAACATTCCATTAGCCTTTTTAATTATTTCTTGTCCCTGTCCACGAGCTTTTAGTGATTTCTGGACTTGGACCCCTGAATCTCCCTGCTCATCCACAGTTCCTAGCTTCTCGCCTTTTAGACAATACGCTGATCTATCCTTCTTAAGTCCAAAGTGGATGACCTTTGATGAACCGTACTGTTAACTGATCCGAAAAGCCCCACCTCCGGCAATGTGTTTACCTACAGATAGCTGGATTCATGCCCTGCCATCATCCACCCAATCTATGGCAAGACCCTTCAGTAAACCAGTCAACATTGTGCTTAAAGGGTTACCAGGTTTTGGCAAAACATTTTACTATTTTACAAACAGTTGTCATGATGGTTTGACTCACATCTTTGACCCAGAATTTTCTGGCAAAGTAACGGTGAGTTCATGACATCCACCATTATTAGTGTGTAAACAACCCAGCAACTTGTGGCGAGGAAGAGATTCGCCGTGACGTGCGAATCGCCACAAGTTGCTGGACGATTTGCGCCGCTCTGCCGTTAGCCTTGCGAAAACAGGAGCTTGTCAACAAACTCCCCCTGAGTGTATAGAAATTACTGGATTTGCACCGTAAATACAAATGAATCTCGCCACAGATATTTAGGGCTGGTATTTCACAGCATACGGACCCTGTTAATAACGTGACTTATGTTCCTGCACTGCCACTCAACCTCAGAGGCCCAGAAAGGGAACAATGAGATTGTAAGTCTCACTCCTGCAGGTAGTAAATTGTTCCTAGGGGTTTCTCCAATTTAAAATTTAAATTTAAAAATAAATTCTTACTTTCCCTTTCTGTCTCTTTATTCTCTTTCTCTCTTAATCCAATCTCTTTCCCTCTCTTTATTTCTCTTTCTGTATCTAATTTGACTTTAATTCACCTTATTTCTGTCTCCATCGTAAGCTCGGTTTCTTTCTCTATTGGTTAAGGAGATAGACCATTGGGTTCAGAAGGTCCCAGATGCTCTTTTGCCCTCGTCCCTATCGATTTGCACTTCCAGCAATTTATGGCGCAATGTGTGAGTACCATGTGTAATAAACATCGGTAGAGGATCCATTAGCTATAGTGTAGAAAGATATCGGTTGATAAAGCCTATTCTTCAAAGGTGTTGGTAACTGTTATGTCAGGAAGTCTTGTTTAGGGGAAGTAACTTTGTCAGAAACAACTACAAGTGTTTACATGAATAGTCTGTCTTCAAAGGAATTGGGAATAGATATGTCATGCAGTCTAATCTGTGACATGTACCTTTGATATAGGCAAAATATGATGTATAAAGGAGCATGATTTTCAGCATTTCTTTGGAGGTCTCGAAAGATACAGAAACGGAAAAGCCACTCTTTGTATAGAATTAGGCTGATCACCTGTACTGTGCATCAATAAAGTCTGTTCCGTATACTACACTACAAAGTGTCTCGTGCTTACTCAAAACATGTTGTTGTGAACCACAGGGGTAAGGAGGTTGGTTGCTAACAATGATACATATATGTATTTTCCAGAAGAGGCCTATAAGAGAAAAAAAGAAATGTATATATATAGCGTCTTTCACGACCTCAAGACGTCCTAACACATTTTACAGCCAATTAAGTAATTTTGAAGTGTAGTCACTGTCGTAATGTAGGAAAACGCAGCAGCCAATTTGCGCAGAGCAAGATCCCACACACAGCAATGTGATAAAGGCAAGATAATCTGTTTTAGCGATTTTGGTTGAGGGATAAATATTGACCAGGACACCAGGGAGAACTCCCCTGCTCTTCTTCCAGTAGTGTCGTGGGATCTTTTACGTCCACCTGAGAGGATAGCCTGGATTGTGTGCTCAGGTCTCTGAAATGGGACTTTATTTTAATTCATTCTGGGATGTGGGCATCGCTGGCAAGGCCAGCATTTATTGCCCATCCCTAATTGCCCTTGAGAAGGTGGAGGTGAGCCGTCTTCTTGAACCACTGCAGTCCTTGTGGTGAAGGTACTCCCACAGTGCTGTTAAGGAGGGAGTTCCAGGATTTTGACCCAGTGACGATGAAGGAACGGTGATATACTTCCAAGTCAGAATGGTGTCTAACTTGGAGGGGAACTTGCAGGTGATTGTGTTCCCATACGCCTGCTGCACTTGTATTTCTAGGTGGTCAAGGGAAGCCTTGGCGAGTTACTGCAATGCATCTTGTAGATGGTGCACACTGCAGCCACGGTACGCCGGTGGTGGAGGGAGTGAATGTTTAAGGTGGTGGATGGGGTGCCAATCAAGTGGGCAGCTTTGTCCTGGATGGTGTTGAGCTTCTTGAGTGTTGTTGGAGCTGCACTCATCCAGGCAAGTGGATAGTATTCCATCACACTCCAGACTTGTGCCTTGTAGATGGTGGAAAGGCTTTGATGAGTCAGGAGGTGAGACACTCACCGCAGAATACCTAGCCTCTGACCTGCTCTTGTTGCCACAGTATTTATATGGCTGGTCCAGTTAAGTTTCTGGTCAATGGTGACCCCCAGGATGTTGATGTTAGGGGATTCGGTGATGGTAATGCCGTTGAAAGTCAAGGGGCGGTGGTTAGACTCTCGCTTGTTGGAGACAGTCATTGCCTGGTACTTGTGTGCTGCGAATGTTATTTACCACTTATCAGCCCAAGCCTGAACGTTGTCCTGGTCTTGCTGCATGCAGGCTTGGACTGCTTCATTATCTGAGGAGTTGCGAATGGAACTGAACACGGTGCAGTCATCAGCAATCATCCCCACTTCTGACCTTATGATGGATGGAAGGTCATTGATGAAGCAGCTGAAGACAGTTGTGCCTAGGACACTGCCCTGAGGAGCCCCTGCAGTGATGTCCTGGGGCTGAGATGATTGACCTCCAACAATTACAACCACCTTCCTTTGTGCTAGGTATGACTCCAGCCTGATTCCCATTGACTTCAGTTTTACTCGAGCTCCTTGATGCCAAACTCGGTCAAATGCTGCTTTGATCACTCTCACCTTACATCTGGAATTCAGCTCTTTTGTTCATGTTTGGACCAAGGATGTAATGAGGTCTGGAGCCAAGTGGTCCTGGCGGAACCCAAACTGAGCATCGGTGAGAAGGTTGTTGGTGAGTAAGTGCCACTAGATAGCACTGTCGACGACATCTTCCATCACTTTGCTAATGATTGAGAGTAGATTGATGGGGCGGTAATTGGCCAAATTAGATTTGTCCTGCTTCTCATGGAGAGGACATACCTGGGCAGTTTTCCACATTGTCAGGTATATGCCAGTGTTGGAGCTGTATTGGAACAGCTTGGCTAGAGGCATGGCTAGTTCTGGAACACAAGTCTTCAGTACAACAGCCGAGATTTTGTCCGGGCTCATAGCCTTTGCTGTATCCAGTGTGCTCAGCCATTTCTTGATATCACGCGGAAGGACAGGCACGAAGGAAGGGGAGGTGGGGTGGCTATGTTAATAAAGGAAGGAATCACTGTAATACAGAGTAATGATATTGGGTCAAAAAATCATGATAATGAAACAGTTTGGGTGGAGATAAGGAATAATAAGGGGGAAAAAACACTAGTGGGCGTAGTCTATAGGCCTCCGAACAGTTGCAACTCTGTTGGACGGAGTATCAATCAGGAAATAGTTGAGGCATGTAATAAGGGAACATCTATAATTATGGGGGATTTTAACTATCATATTAATTGGACAAATCAAATGGGGCAGGGCTGCCTTGAGGATGAGTTCATTGAGTGTATTAGGGATGGGTTTCTTGAGCAGTATGTAACTGAACCGACCAGGGGGCAAGCAACCTTAGATCTGGTCCTGTGTAACGAGACAGGATTAATTAAAAATGTCCTAGTAAAGGATCCCCTTGGAATGAGTGACCATAACATGGTTGAATTCCATATTCAATTCGAGGGTGAGAAGGTTGGATCTCAAACAAGCGTGCTAAGCTTGAATAAAGGAGACTATGAAGGTATGCGAGCGGAATTGAGTAGAGTGGATTGGGAAAATAGATTAAAGGGTAAGACGACACATGATCAGTGGTGTACATTCAAGGAGTTATTTTACAACTTCCAAAAAATATATATTCCACTGAAAAGAAAAGGGTGTAAAAGAAAGGACAGTCATCCGTGGCTAAGTAAAGAAATTAAGGATAGTATTCGACTAAAAACAAGGGCATATAAGGTAGCGAAATCTAGTGGGAGGACAGAGGATTGGGAAAACTTTAAAAGGCAGCAAAAAATAACAAAAAGATTGATTAAGAAAGGGAAGATAGATTATGAAAGTAAATTAGCAAAAAATATAAAAACAGATAGTAAGAGTTTTTATAGTTATATAAAAAGAAAAAGGGTGGCTAAAGTAAATGTTGGTCCCTTAGAGGATGAGACCGGGAAATTAATGGTGGGAAATATGGAGATGGCAAAAACACTGAATGAATATTTTGTATCAGTCTTTACAGTAGAGGACACTAAGAATATCCCAACACTGGACAAACAGGGGACTATAGGGGGAGAGGAGCTAAACACGATCAAAATCACTAAGGAAGTGGTACTCGGTAAAATAATGGGACTCAAGGCGGATAAATCACCTGGACCTGATGGCTTACATCCTAGAGTCTTGAAGGAAGTGGCAGTAGGGATTGTAGATGCATTGGTAATAATTTTTCAAAACTCCCTGGATTCCGCTAAGGTCCCGGCAGACTGGAAAACTGCTAATGTAACACCCTTATTTAAAAAGGGCAGTAGACAGAAGGCTGGTAACTATAGACCGGTTAGCCTAACATCTGTGGTAGGTAAAATTTTGGAGTCCATTATTAAGGAAACAGTAACAGGACATTTGGATAATCATAATTTAATAGGACAAAGTCAGCATGGTTTTACGAAGGAGAAGTCATGTTTGACAAATTTGCTGGAGTTCTTTGAGGAAGTAACATATAGAGTGGATAAAGGGGAACCAGTGGACGTAGTGTATTTAGACTTCCAAAAGGCATTTGACAAGGTGCCACACAAAAGATTATTGCTTAAGGTAAAAAATCACAGGATTGGGGGTAATATTCTGGCATGGATAGAGGATTGGCTATCTAACAGAAAGCAAAGAGTTGGGATAAATGGTTCATTCTCATACTGGCAATCAGTAACTAGTGGTGTTCCACAGGGGTCAGTGCTGGGTCCCCAACTCTTCACAATCTATATTAACGATTTGGAGGAAGGGACCAAGTGCACATTTCAAAATTTGCAGATGATACTAAGATGGGAGGGAAAGTAGTGAGTGAGGAGGACATAAAAAACCTGCAAGGGGACATAGACAGGCTAAGTAAGTGGGCAGAGATTTGGCAGATGGAATACAACACTGGAAAGTGTGAGGTGATGCACTTTGGCAGGAAAAATCCTAGAGCAATTTATTATCTTAATGGCAAGAAACTGGAGAGTACTGAAGTGCAAAGGGATCTGGGGGTCCTGGTGCACGAAACTCAAAAGGTTAGTATGCAGGTGCAGCAAGTGATTAAGAAGGCAAATGGAATGTTGGCTTTCATTGCTAGGGGGATAGAATATAAAAATAGGGAGGTATTGCTTCAGTTGTACAAGGTATTGGTGAGACCGCACCTGGAATACTGCATACAGTTTTGGTGTCCTTACTTAAGGAAAGACATCCTTGCTCTCGAGGCAGTGCAAAAAAGGTTCACTCGGTTAATCCCGGGGATGAGGGGGTGGTCATATGAGGAGAGGTTGGGTAGATTGGGACTCTACTCATTGGAGTTCAGAAGAATGAGAGGCGATCTTATTGAAACATATAAGATTGTGAAGGGGTTGGATCGGGTGGATGCGGGGAGGATGTTCCCGATGACGGGTGAGACTAGAACTAAGGGACATAGTCTTAGAATAAGGGGCTGCTCTTTCAAAACTGAGATGAGGAGGAACTACTTCACTCAGAGGGTGGTAGGTCCATGGAATATGCTGCCACAAAAAGCTGTAGAAGCTACATCATTAAATAAATTTAAAACAGAAATAGACAGTTTCCTAGAAGTAAAGGGCATTAAGGGTTACGGGGAGCGGGCAGGAATTTGGACATGAGTCTAGGTTCGGATCAGTCATGGCCCTGTGGGTAGTGGAGCGGGCCCAGGGACCGTGTAGCCTGATTCTGCTCCTATTTCGTGTGTGCAATTCTGTTAGATGCAGGAGATGGTTCTGTGATAGTAGATAGTAGATTGGCGGTTAGGATCAGATCAGCCATGATCTTATTGAATGGCGGAGCAGGCTCGAGGGGCCGATTGGCCTACTCCTGCTCCTATTTCTTATGTTCTTATGTTCTTATGGAATGAATCGAATTGACTTAAGACTGTGATGGTGGGGACCTCAGGAGGAGGCTGATGTGGATTATCCACTCGGCACTTCTGGCTGAAGATGGTTGCAAACGCTTCAGCCTTGTCTTTTGCACTCACGTGCTGGGCTCCACCATCATTGAGGATGGGGATATTCATGGAGCCTCCTCCTCCCGTTAGTTGTTTAATGGTCCACCAACATTCACGACTGGATGTGGCAGGACTGCAGAGCTTTGATCTGATCCGTTGATTCTGGGACCGCTTATCTCTGGCTATAGCATGCTGCTTCCGCTGTTTAGCACACATCTCCTGTGTTGCAACTTCCCCAGGTTGGCACCTCATTTTAAGGTACGCCTGGTGCTGCTCCTGGCATACTCTTCTGTGCTCCTCATTGAACCAGGGTTGTTCTCCTGGCTTGGTGGTAATGGTAATGTGAGTGATATGACGGGCCATGAGGTTGCAGATTGTGGTGGAATACAATTCTGTTGCTGCTGATGGATGGCCCACAGCGCTTCATGGATATCCAGTTTTGAGCTGCCAGATCTGTTCTGAATCTATCCCATTTAGCACAGTGGTAGTGCCACACATCACGATGGAGGGTGTCCTCAGTGTGAAGAAGGGACCTCGTCTCCACTCGGACTGTGCGTTGGTTAATGCTAACAAAGCTGTCATGGACAGATGCATCTGCCACAGCTAGATTGGTGAAGACGAGGTCAAGTAGGTTTTTCCTTCGTGTTGGTTCTCTCACCACCTGCCACAGGCCCAGTCTGGCAGCTATGTCCTTCAGGACTCGGCCAGCTCAGTCAGTAGTGGTGCTACCGAGCCACTCTTGGTGATGGACATTGAAGTCCCCCACCCAGAGTACATTCCGTGCCCTTGCTACCCTCAGTGCTTCTTCCAAGTGGTGTTCACCATGGAGGAGTACTGATTCATCAGCTGAGGGAGGGCGGTAGGTGGTAATCAGCAAGAAGTTACCTTACCCATGTTTGACCTGAAGCCATGAGACTTCATGGGGTCCGGAATCAATGTTTAGGGCTCTCCGGGCCACTCCCTCCTGACTGTATACCACTGTGCCACCACCCCTGGTGGGTCAGGAAATACCCAGGGATGGTGATGGAGGAGTCTGGGACATTGGCTGAAAGGTATGATTCAGTGAGTATAACTATGTCAGTCCCAATAACATCTGGGGGCTTGTGCCAAAATTGGGCGAGCTGTCCCACAGACTTGTCAAGCAACTTGATGCTACAACTGCCTGACTCAGGCAAGAGTGCTACCAACTGAGCCACTGCTTACAATTTGGATAGCCGTCAGGATTCACTGAGGTTTCACAACATCATCAGTATCATCAACATTAATATTAACGTCAGCATTAACAAGATCAACAAAAAAATAAACTTCAACATTAATATCAGCATCAACCGCAACAATATCAACATTGATATCAACAGCACCATTAACATAAGAACAGAAGAACATAAGGAGCAGGAGTAGTCCACTCGGCCCTTCGAGCCTGCTCCGTCATTCAACAAGCTCATGGCTGATCTTCTACCTCATCTCCACCTTCCTGCACTATCCCCATATCCCTCGGTTCCTTTCGTATCCAAAAATCTATCGACCTCTCTCTTGAATATATTCAACGACTGAGCCTCCACAGCCCTCTGGGGTAGAGAATTCCAAAGATTCACAACCCTTTGAGTGAAGAAATTTCTCCTCATCTCAGTCATAAATGGCCGACCCCTTTTTCTGAGACTGTGACCCCTAGTTCTAGATTCGCCAGACAGGGGAAACATCGTCCCAGCATTTACCCTGTCAAGCCCCTTAAGAATTTTATACATTTCAATGAGATCACCTCTCATTCTTCTAAATATAGGCCTAGTCTACTCAATCACTCCTCATTGGACAATCCCCCCATCCCTGGAATCAGTCGAGTAAACGTTCTTTGTACTCCATCTAAAGCAACTTTTTCCTTCTTTAGATAAGGAGACCAAAACTGTACACAATACTGCAAGTGTGGTCTCATCAAGGTCCTATATAATTGCACTGATGTGGAGATGCCAGTGTTGGACTGGGGTGGACAAATGTGAGAAGTCGCACAACACCAGGTTATAGTCCAACAGCTTTATTTGAAATCACAAGCTTTCGGAGCGCTGCTCCTTCATCAGCTGAAGTGAAGAGATGCATATCGGCACAGCATATATAGTCAGAGAACACTGCCAGATGATTACAGTTAATCTTTCCAACTGCCCTTTATCACACCTCGGCAGAGAGATAATCACGACAATCAAAGGTGTGGATGGTGTCCAAACAGGTCAGTCAGGAAAACATTACATCAAAGACAATGTGGCAGAGGCTGGGGTCTGTATGGAAAACAAAAAACTTTTTTTGCTGGAAATCACAGCAGGTCCGGCCGCATCTGTGTAGAGAGAACAAGCCAACGACGACTCGAGTCTGGATGACTCTACGTCAGGTGGGGTTACATGTAGCGTGACATGAATCCAAGATCCCGGTTGAGGCCGTCCTCATGGGTGCAGAACTTGGCTATCAGTTTCTGCTCGACGATTTTGCGTTGTCGTGTGTCTCGAAGGCCGCCTTGGAGAACGCTTACCCGAAGATCGGAAGCTGAATGTCATTGACTGCTGAAGTGTTCCCCGACTGGGAGGGAACACTCCTGTTGGCGATTGTTGTGCGGTGTCCGTTCATACGTTGTCGCAGTGTCTGCATGGTCTCGCCGATGTACCATGCTCCGGGGCATCCTTTCCTGCAACGTATGAGGTAGACAACATTGGCCGAGTCACATGAGTATGTACCATGTACCTGGTGGGTGATGTCCTCACGTGTGATGATGGTATCTGTGTTGATGATCTGGCATGTCTTGCAGAGATTGCCGTGGCAGGGTTGTGTGGTGTCGTGGTCGCTGTTCTCCTGAAAGCTGGGTAATTTGCTGCGAACGATGGTCTGTTTGAGGTTAGGCGGCTGTTTGAAGGCGAGTAGTGGGGGCGTGGGGATGACCTTAGTGAGGTGTTCGTCGTCATCGATGACATGTTGAAGGCTGCGAAGAACATGGCGTAGTTTCTCCGCTCCGGGGAAGTACTGGATGACGTAGGGTACTCTGTTGGTTGTGTCCCGTGTTTGTCTTCTGAGGAGGTCTATGCGATTTTTCGCTGTGGCCCGTCAGAACTGTCGATCGACGAGTCGAGCGTCATATACCGTTCTTACGAGGGCGTCTTTCAGCGTCCGTAGGTGTCCATCGCGTTCCTCCTCGTCTGAGCAGATCCTGTGTATTCGCAGGGCTTGTCCGTAGGGGATAGCTTCTTTAACGTGGTTAGGGTGGAAGCTGGAGAAGTGGAGCATCATGAGTTGTCCGTGGGCTTGCGGTAGAGTGAAGTGCTGAGGCGTCCGTCTTTGATGGAGATTCATGTGTCCAAGAATGAAACCGATTCTGAGGAGTAGTCCATGGTGAGTTTGATGGTGGGATGGAACCTGTTGATGTTATCGTGTAGTCCTTTCAGTGATCCTTCGCCGTGGGTCCAAAGGAAGAAGATGTCGTCAATGTATCTGATGTATAGCGTTGGTTGGAGGTCCTGTGCAGCGAAGAAGTCTTGCTCGAACTTGTGCATGAAGATGTTGGCGTATTGGGGTGCGAATTTGGTCCCCATGGCTGTTCCGTGTGTTTGGGTAAAAAACTGGTTGTCGAAGGTGAAGACATTGTGATCAAGGATGAAGCGGATGAGTTGTAGGATGGCGTCTGGAGATTGGCTGTTGTTGGTGTTGAGTACTGAGGCTGTCGCAGTGATGCCGTCATCGTGGGGGATACTGGTGTAGAGTGCCGAGACGTCCATCGTGGCGAGGAGTGTTCCTGGTTCAACTGGTCCGTGGGTGCTGAGTTTCTGTAAGAAGTCTGTAGTGTCGCGACAGAAGCTGGGGGTTCCCTGTACGATGGGTTTCAGGATGCCCTCGACGTATCCAGAGAGGTTCTCACACAGGGTTCCGTTGCCTGATACGATAGGACGTCCGGGTGTGTTGGCTATGTGTATCTTTGGGAGGCAGTAGAAGTCTCCCACGCGGGGAGTATGTGGGATGAGAGCGCATAGGATGTTTTGAAGCATCAAAACATCCTACGCGCTCTCATCCCACATACTCCCCGCGTGGGAGACTTCTACTGCCTCCCAAAGATACACAAAGCCAACACACCCGGACGTCCTATCGTATCAGGCAACAGAACCCTGTGTGAGAACCTCTCTGGATACGTCGAGGGCATCCTGAAACCCATCGTACAGGGAACCCCCAGCTTCTGTCACGACACCACAGACTTCTTACAGAAACTCAGCACCCACGGACCAATTGAACCAGGAACACTCCTCGCCACGATGGACGTCTCGGCACTCTACACCAGTATCCCCCACGATGACGGCATCGCTGCGACAGCCTCAGTACTCAACACCAACAACAGCCAATCTCCAGACGCCATCCTACAACTCATCCGCTTCATCCTTGACCACAATGTCTTCACCTTCGACAACCAGTTTTTTACCCAAACACACGGAACAGCCATGGGGTCCAAATTCGCACCCCAATACGCCAACATCTTCATGCACAAGTTCGAGCAAGACTTCTTTGCTGCACAGGACCTCCAACCAACGCTATACACCAGATACATCGACGACATTTTCTTCCTATGGACACACGGCGAAGAATCACTGAAAAGACTACACAATAACATCAACAAGTTCCATCCCACCATCAAACTCACCATGGACTACTCCTCAGAATCGGTTTCATTCTTGGACACACGAATCTCCATCAAAGACGGACACCTCAGCACTTCACTCTACCGCAAGCCCACGGACAACCTCACGATGCTCCACTTCTCCAGCTTCCACCCTAACCACGTTAAAGAAGCTATCCCCTATGGACAAGCCCTGCGAATACACAGGATCGGCTCAGACAAGGAGGAACGCGATGGACACCTACAGACGCTGAAAGACGCCCTCGTAAGAACGGGATATGACGCTCGACTCGTCGATCGACAGTTCCGACGGGCCACAGCGAAAAATCGCATAGACCTCCTCAGAAGACAAACACGGGACGCAACCAACAGAGTACCCTACGTCATCCAGTACTTCCCCAGAGCGGAGAAACTACGCCATGTACTTCGCAGCCTTCAACATGTCATCGATGACGACGAACACCTCGCTAAGGCCATCCCCATGCCCCCACTACTCACCTTCAAACAGCCGCCTAACCTCAAACAGACCATCGTTCGCAGCAAATTACCCAGCTTTCAGGAGAACAGCAACCATGACACCACACAACCCTGCCACGGCAACCTCTGCAAGACATGCCAGATCATCAACACAGATACCACCATCACACGTGAGGACACCACTCACCAGGTACATGGTACATACTCATGTGACTCGGCCAATGTTGTCTACCTCATACGTTGCAGGAAAGGATGCCCCGGAGCATGGTACATCGGCGAGACCATGCAGACACGGCGACAACGTATGAACGGACACTGCGCAACAATCGCCAGGCAGGAGTGTTCCCTCCCAGTCGTGGAACACCTCAGCAGTCAAGGACATTCAGCTTCCGATCTTCGGGTAAGCGTTCTCCAAGGCGGCCTTCGAGACACACGACAACGCAAAATCGTCAAGCAGAAACTGATAGCCAAGTTCTGCACCCATGAGGACGGCCTCAACCGGGATCTTGGGTTCATGTCACGCTACATGTAACCCCACCTGACGTAGAGTCATCCAGACTCGAGTCGTCGTTGGCTTGTTCTCTCTACACAGATGCGGCCGGACCTGCTGTGATTTCCAGCAAAAAAAGTTTTTTGTTTTCCATACAGACCCCAGCATCTGCCACATTGTCTTTGATGTAATGTTTTCCTGACTGACCTGTTTGGACACCATCCACACCTTTGATTGCCGTGATTATCTCTCTGCCGAGGTGTGATAAAGGGCAGTTGGAAAGATTAACTGTAATCATCTGGCAGTGTTCTCTGACTATATATGCTGTGACTATATGCATCTCTTCACTTCACCTGACGAAGGAGCAGCGCTCCGAAAGCTTGTGATTTCAAATAAAGCTGTTGGACTATAACCTGGTGTTGTGCGACTTCTCACATCTATATAATTGCAGTAAGACTTCTTTACTCTTATACTCCAATCCTTTTGTAATAAAGACTCACATACCATTTGTTTTCCTAATTGCTTGCTGTACCTGCATGTTAACTTTCTGGGATTCGTGTACAAGGACACCCAGGTCCCTCTGCCATGTTGTTGCTTACTCACTTAACCTGTCTATATCCCTTTACAGCCTCTTTGCATCATCCTCACAATTTACTTTCTCACCCAGCAAACTTGGATACATTACACTCAGTCCCCTCATCCAAATCATTGATGTAGATTGTGAATAGCTGAGGTCCAAGCACTGATCCTTGCGGTACCCCACTAGTTATAGCCTGCCAACCCGAAAATAACCCGTTTATTCCAACTCTCTGTCCATTAATCAATCCTCAATCCATGCTAATATATTACCCCCAATCCCCAACAGGCTAAGTGAATGGGCAAGAACTTGGCAAATGGAATATAATGTGGAGAAATGTGAAGTTATCCACTTTGGTTGGAAAAACAGAAAAGCAGAGTATTTTTTAAATGGTGAGATTGGGAAATGTTGGTGTTCAGAGGGACCTGGGTGTGCTTGTACACGAATCACTGAAAGTTAACATGCAGGTGCAGCAAGCAATTAGGAAAGCAAATGGTATGTTGGCCTTTATTACAAGAGGATTTGAGTATAAGAGTAAAGACGTCTTACTGCAATTATATTGGGCCCTGGTGAGGACACACCTGAAGTATTGTGTCCAGTTTTGGTCTCCTTACCTAAGGAAGGATATACTTGCCATAGAGGGAAGTGCAACGAAGGTTCACCAGACTGATTCCTGGGATGGGAGGATTGTCCTATGAGGAGAGATTGAGTAGACTAGGCCTATATTCTCCAGAGTTTAGAAGAATGAGGGGTGATCTCATTGAAACATACAAAATTCTTACAGGGCTTGACAGGGTAGATGCAGGGAGGATGTATCCCCTGGCTGGGGTGTCTAGAACCAGGGGTCACAGTCTCAGAATAAGGTGTCAGAATTTAGGACTGAGATGAGGAGAAACTTCTTCACTCAGAGGGTGGTGAATCTTTGGAATTCTCTACCCCAGAGGCTGTGGAGGCTCAGTCATTGAATATATTCAAGACAGAGATCGATAGATTTTTGAATATTAAGGGACTCAAGGGATATAGGGATAGTTCAGGAAAGTGGAGATGAGGTAGAAGATCAGCTATGATCTTATTGAATGACGGAGCAGGCTCAAAGGGCCAAATGGCCTCCTCCTGCTCCTATTTCTTATGTTCTTATGTTCTTATCCCATGAGCCCTAATTTTGTGTAGTAACCTCTGTCAACAATAAGCATTGAGATAGATGCCGGGCTGGTGATGGGGAGCACGCAAGGCAATGTGAGTGCAGACTAGGCACTCTGGGGAAGCCTGCAATGCGGATGAAGCCGAGTGCTCCCTTGTGCTGCTTCACTCTGACCATGGGAAAGGAGATGTAGGTGTTCCTCCTGGTGTAGAGAGCCTTGGTAACCTCCATGAACTGGGGGATGTTGCTAAATGTCACCTGTTGTAGCCTGAAAGGAGCCCGTTGCATAAAGGTCACGATTGACATTGACCTTGACAGCCACAGGCAGTGCTCGCCATGCCCTGCCTTGTGGCTGCAGTTGTGGCTGCAGCAGCTGACATATTTCAGAAACAAACTCCTTGGTAAAGCGAAGGCTCCGCATAAACTGCTCCTCGCTGACGGTGATGTGGGACAAGATGTCCCTGAAGACTCTCTGTGTATATAGAGATGTACAGAGGGACCTGGGTGTCCTTGTACACCAGTCACTGAAAGCAAACATGCAGGTGCAGCAAGCAGTTAGGAAGGCAAATGGTATGTTGGCCTTCATTGCAAGAGGATTTGAGTACAGGAGCAAGGATGTCTTACTACAGTTATACAGGGCCTTGGTGAGACCACATCTGGAGTACTGTGTGCAGTTTTGGTCTCCTTACCTAAGAAAGGATATACTTGCCATAGAGGGAGTGCAGCGAAGGTTCACCAGACTGATTTCTGGGATGGCAGGACTGTCGTATGAGGAGAGATTGGGTCGACTAGGCCTGTATTCACTAGAGTTTAGAAGAATGAGAGGGGGCCTCATTGAAACGTATAAAATTCTGACAGGGCTAGACAGACTGGTTGCAGGGAGGATGTTCCCCCTGGCTGGGGAGTCTAGAACGTGGGGTCACAGTCTCAGGATACGGGGTAGGACATTTAGGACTGAGATGAGGAGAAATTTCTTCACTCAGAGGGTGGTGACCCTGTGGAATTCTCTACCACAGAGGGCTGTGGAGGCCAAGTCACTGAATATATTTAAGAAGGAGATAGATAGATTTATAGACACAAAAGGCATCAAGAGGTATGGGGAGAGAGCGGGAATATGGTATTGAGATAAAGGATCAGCCATGATCATATTGAATGGCGGAGCAGGCTCAAAGGGCCTAATGGCCTACTCCTGCTCCTATTTTTCTATGTTTCTATGTTTCTATAGCCTCCTGCGCAGTACCCTCCTCCTGCTCCCTCTTCTCCCAGTTGCTCCTGCTCTCTTCTGTCTACCTAGCTGCTCCCCTTCATCCTCCAGCCTCAAAGGCAGCGCGACCAGACCATCCATAACTGCAGTCAAACTGTTTAGAAGGCAGCCATCAACAGTCCAATACCAGCAACATCTGCCTCTGATCATCAAGCTGACCAAAAAAACAAGCAAAAGCTAACCAGCAGCCTGAAATGACAAACCAGCTACTAAGCTGTAAGTAGTGGATAATCCCTTTAAATAGTGCTGGTGAAGGGTCCTTCCTGCCTGTTAGCACAACCAGTTGGTGGGTGAGTTAAACACGTGTCGAGTCAGGTGTAGGGGCCGTCCAGTATCACAAAAGGACCTGCAACAAGTCTAGGATCCATATTTACACCTGTTATTCATCTTTGCAAAGAGTTCTCAAATTTGCTAATGATACAAAGATAGGTGGGAAAGCAAGTTGTGAAGAGGACACAAAGAATCTGCAAAGGGATATGGATAGGTCAAGTGAGCGGCAAAAATTTGGCAGATGGAGTATAATGTGGGAAATGTGAAGTTATCCACTTTGGTAGGAAAAATAAAGAAGCAAATTATTATTTAAATGGAGGGAGACTACAAAATGCTGCAGTACAGAGGGATCTGGGGGTCCTTGTACATGAAACACAAAAAGTTAGCATGCAGGTACAGCAAGTAATTAGGAAGGCTAATGGATGTTGGCCTTAATTGCAAGGGGGATGGAGTATAAAAGTAGGGAAGTCTTACTACAACTGATGAGACCACACCTGGAGTATTGCGTACAGTTTTGGTCTCCTTATTTAAGGAGGGATATACTTGCATTGGAGGCAGGTCAGAGAAGGTTCATTAGGTTAATTCCTGAGATGAAGGGGTTGTCTTATGAAGAAAGGTTGAGCAGGCTGGGCCTATACTCACTGGAGTTTAGAAGAATGAGAGGTGATCTTATTGAAACATATAAGATTCTGAGGGGGCTTGACAAGGTAGATGCAGAGAGGAATCTAGAACTAGGGGGCATAGTTTCAGAATAAGGGGTTGCCCATTTAAAATGGAGATGAGGAGGAATTTCTTCTCTCAGAGGGTCGTGAAGCTTTGGAATTTTCTACCCCAGAGAGCTGTGGAGGCTGGGTCATTAAATATATTTAAGGTGGAGATAGACAGATTTTTGAACGATAAGGGAGTCAAGGGTTATGGGGAACAGACAGGAAAGTGGAGTTGAGGCCAAGACCAGATCAGCCATGATCTTATTGAATGGCGGAGCAGGCTCGAGGGGCCAAATGGCCTACTCCTGCTCCTATTTCTTATGTTCTTATGTTCTGGTGCGCACCCTGGATATCTATGTAGAAGCCTGATGCAATATAGCGAGCAGCGCACTTCCATCTCGTAATAAGCACACGCATGCTGCCCACCATCAAGGATGTTTATGTGCCAAATTAGCATGGGCGTGGTGCAATCAAATTTCTAGGCAAGCTGTTTAACATTGATAGGATCACACTCAAATCTGTTCCTTTCCCCAACTGTCGCCCACACACTTACACTTTCCAGTAGCAGTCAGTGGAGCTGGTTCACAACCAGTGCAGGCCACTGGAGCTGGATCACAACCAGTGCAGGCCACTGGAGCTGGTTCACAACCAGTGCAGGCCACTGGAGCTGGTGGGGTTGAGGAATATGGGGAGAAGGTGGGTAGGTGGGATTGAGGGATATGGAGGGAAGGTGAGTAGGTGGGATTGAGGGATATGGAGGGAAGGTGGGTAGTTGGGGTTGAGGATATGGGGAGAAGGTGGGTAGGTGGGATTGAGGGATATGGGCAGAAGGTGGGGTTGAGGATATGGGGAGAAGGTGGTAGGTGGGTTGAGGGTATGGGGAGAGGTGGTATAGGTGGGGTTGAGGGATAGGGGAGATGGTGGGGTAGGTTGGGATTGAGAGGATATGTGAGGGAAGGGGGTAGGTGGGATGAGGATATGGGGAGAAGGTGGCTAGGTGGGATTGAGGGATATGGGGAGAAGGTGGGTAGGCGGGTTTGACGGATATGGGGAGAAGGTGGGTAGGTGGGGTTGAGGGATATGGGGAGAAGGTGGGTAGGTGGGGTTGAGGGATATGGAGGGAAGGTGGGTAGGTGGGATTGAGGGATATGGGGAGAAGGTGGGTAGGTGGGGTTGAGGGATATGGGGAGAAGGTGGGTAGGTGGGGTTGAGGAATATGGGGAGAAGGTGGGTAGGTGGGATTGAGGGACATGGGGAGAAGGTGGGTAGGTGGGGTTGAAGGATATGGGGAGAAGGTGGGTAGGTGGGATTGAGGGATATGGGGAGAAGGTGGGTAGGTGAGGTTGAGGAATATGGGGAGAAGGTGGGTAGGTGGGATTGAGGGATATGGGGAGAAGGTGTGTAGGTGGGATTGAGGGATATGGGGAGAAGGTGGGGTTGAGGATATGGGGAGAAGGTGGGTAGGTGGGGTTGAGGGATATGGTGAGAAGGTGGGTAGGTGGGTTGAGGGATGTGGTGAGAAGGTGGGTAGGTGGGGTTGAGGAATATGGTGAGAAGGTGGGTAGGTGGGGTTGAGGGATGTGGTGAGAAGGTGGGGAGGTGGGGTTGAGGAATATGGGGAGAAGGTGGGTAGGTGGGATTGAGGGATATGGAGTGAAGGTGGGTAGGTGGGATTGAGGGATATGGGGAGAAGGTGGGTAGGTGGGGTTGAGGATATGGGGAGAAGGTGGGTAGGTGGGATTGAGGGATATGGGCAGAAGGTGGGGTTGAGGATATGGGGAGAAGGTGGGTAGGTGGGATTGAGGGATATGGAGGGAAGGTGGGTAGGTGGGATTGAGGGATATGGGGAGAAGGTGGGTAGGTGGGATTGAGGA
>JASTWF010000537.1:24593-92926 GCA_030390025.1 Squalus acanthias | reverse complement strand
GATATAATACAGGAGGGAGGGGATATAATACAGGAGGGAGGGGATATAATACAGGAGGGAGGGGATATAATACAGGAGGGAGGGGATATAATACAGGAGGGAGGGGATATAATACAGGAGGGAGGGGATATAATACAGGAGGGAGGGGATATAATACAGGAGGGAGGGGATATAATACAGGAGGGAGGGGATATAATACAGGAGGGAGAGGATATAATACAGGAGGGAGGGGATATAATACAGGAGGGAGGGGATATAATACAGGAGGGAGGGGATATAATACAGGAGGGAGAGGGATATAATACAGGAGGGAGGGGATATAATACAGGAGGGAGGGGATATAATACAGGAGGGAGGGGATATAATACAGGAGGGAGGGGATATAATACAGGAGGGAGGGGATATAATACAGGAGGGAGGGATATAATACAGGAGGGAGGGGATATAATACAGGAGGGAGGGGATATAATACAGGAGGGAGGGGATATAATACAGGAGGGAGGGGATATAATACAGGAGGGAGGGGATATAATACAGGAGGGAGGGGATATAATACAGGAGGGAGGGGATATAATACAGGAGGGAGGGGATATAATACAGGAGGGAGGGGATATAATACAGGAGGGAGGGGATATAATACAGGAGGGAGGGGATATAATACAGGAGGGAGGGGGATATAATACAGGAGGGAGGGATATAATACAGGAGGGAGGGGATATAATACAGGAGGGAGGGGATATAATACAGGAGGGAGGGGATATAATACAGGAGGGAGGGGATATAATACAGGAGGGAGGGGATATAATACAGGAGGGAGGGGATATAATACAGGAGGGAGGGGATATAATACAGGAGGGAGGGGATATAATACAGGAGGGAGGGGATATAATACAGGAGGGAGGGGATATAATACAGGAGGGAGGGGATATAATACAGGAGGGAGAGGATATAATACAGGAGGGAGGGGATATAATACAGGAGGGAGGGGATATAATACAGGAGGGAGGGATATAATACAGGAGGGAGGGGATATAATACAGGAGGGAGAGGATATAATACAGGAGGGAGGGGATATAATACAGGAGGGAGAGGATATAATACAGGAGGGAGGGGATATAATACAGGAGGGAGGGGATATAATACAGGAGGGAGGGGATATAATACAGGAGGGAGGGGATATAATACAGGAGGGAGGGGATATAATACAGGAGGGAGGGGATATAATACAGGAGGGAGGGGATATAATACAGGAGGGAGGGGATATAATACAGGAGGGAGGGGATATAATACAGGAGGGAGGGGATATAATACAGGAGGGAGGGGATATAATACAGGAGGGAGGGGATATAATACAGGAGGGAGGGGATATAATACAGGAGGGAGGGGATATAATACAGGAGGGAGGGGATATAATACAGGAGGGAGGGGATATAATACAGGAGGGAGGGGATATAATACAGGAGGGAGGGGATATAATACAGGAGGGAGGGGATATAATACAGGAGGGAGGGGATATAATACAGGAGGGAGGGGATATAATACAGGAGGGAGGGGATATAATACAGGAGGGAGGGGATATAATACAGGAGGGAGGGGATATAATACAGGAGGGAGGGGATATAATACAGGAGGGAGGGGATATAATACAGGAGGGAGGGGATATAATACAGGAGGGAGGGATATAATACAGGAGGGAGGGGATATAATACAGGAGGGAGGGGATATAATACAGGAGGGAGGGGATATAATACAGGAGGGAGGGGATATAATACAGGAGGGAGGGGATATAATACAGGAGGGAGGGGATATAATACAGGAGGGAGGGGATATAATACAGGAGGGAGAGGATATAATACAGGAGGGAGGGGATATAATACAGGAGGGAGGGGATATAATACAGGAGGGAGGGGATATAATACAGGAGGGAGGGGATATAATACAGGAGGGAGGGGATATAATACAGGAGGGAGGGGATATAATACAGGAGGGAGGGGATATAATACAGGAGGGAGGGGATATAATACAGGAGGGAGGGGATATAATACAGGAGGGAGGGGATATAATACAGGAGGGAGGGGATATAATACAGGAGGGAGGGGATATAATACAGGAGGGAGGGGATATAATACAGGAGGGAGGGGATATAATACAGGAGGGAGAGGATATAATACAGGAGGGAGGGGATATAATACAGGAGGGAGGGGATATAATACAGGAGGGAGAGGGATATAATACAGGAGGGAGGGGATATAATACAGGAGGGAGAGGATATAATACAGGAGGGAGGGGATATAATACAGGAGGGAGGGGATATAATACAGGAGGGAGGGGATATAATACAGGAGGGAGAGGATATAATACAGGAGGGAGGGGATATAATACAGGAGGGAGGGGATATAATACAGGAGGGAGGGGATATAATACAGGAGGGAGGGGATATAATACAGGAGGGAGGGGATATAATACAGGAGGGAGAGGGATATAATACAGGAGGGAGGGGGATATAATACAGGAGGGAGGGGGAATATAATACAGGAGGAGCGGATATAAACAGAGGGAGGATGAAAATACATGAGGGGAGAAAGATAATACAGAGGGAGGGGGATATAATACAGGAGGGAGAGGATATAAATCACAGGAGGAGGGGATAAATCATACGGGAGGAGGGGATATAATACAGGGATTGAGAGGATATAATACAGTAGGGATAGGGGATGTAATACAGGAGGGAGGGGAATAGAATACTGGTGGGAGGGGGATATAATACCAGGAGGGAGGGGATATAATTCAGGAGGGAGGGGGATATAATAAAGGAGGGGGGGGATATAATCAGGAGGGAGGGGGATGAATACAGGATGGAGGGGGGAGATAATACAGGAGGGAGGTGATATAATACAGGAGGGAGAGGATATAATACAGGAGGGAGGGGATATAATACAGGAGGGAGAGGGATATAATACAGGAGGGAGGGGATATAATACAGGAGGGAGAGGATATAATACAGGAGGGAGGGGATATAATACAGGAGGGAGGGGATATAATACAGGAGGGAGGGGATATAATACAGGAGGGAGGGGATATAATACAGGAGGGAGAGGATATAATACAGGAGGGTGGGGATATAATACAGGAGGGAGGGGGATATAATACAGGAGGGAGGGGATATAATACAGGAGGGAGGGGATATAATACAGGAGGGAGGGGGATATATAATACAGGAGGGAGGGGATATAATACAGGAGAGAGAGGATATAATACAGGAGGGAGGGGGATATAATACAGGAGGGAGGGGGATATAATACAGGAGGGAGGGGATATAATACAGGAGGGAGGGGGATATAATACAGGAGGGAGGGGGATATAAATACAGGAGGGAGGGGATATAATACAGGAGGGGGATATAATACAGGAGGGAGGGGATATAATACAGGAGGGAGGGATATAATACAGGAGGGAGGGGATATAATACAGGAGTGAGGGGAATATAATACAGGAGGGAGGGGATATAATACAGGAGGGAGGGGATATAATACAGGAGGGAGGGGATATAATACAGGAGGGAGGGGATATAATACAGGAGGGAGAGGATATAATACAGGAGGGAGGGGATATAATACAGGAGGGAGAGGATATAATACAGGAGGGAGGGGGATATAATACAGGAGGGAGGGGATATAATACAGGAGGGAGGGGGATATAATACAGGAGGGAGGGGATATAATACAGGAGGGAGGGGATATAATACAGGAGGGAGGGGATATAATACAGGAGGGAGGGGATATAATACAGGAGGAGAGGGGATATAATACAGGAGGGAGGGGATATAATACAGGAGGGAGGGGATATAATACAGGGGGGAGGGGATATAATACAGGAGGGAGGGGGATATAATACAGGAGGGAGGGGGATATAATACAGGAGGGAGGGGATATAATACAGGAGGGAGGGGATATAATACAGGAGGGAGGGGATATAATACAGGAGGGAGGGGATATAATACAGGAGGGAGGGGATATAATACAGGAGGGAGGGGGGTATAATACAGGAAGAGGTGAGGGGAATATAATACAGGAGGGAGGGATGATATAATACAGGAGGGAGGGGGATATAATACAGGAGGGAGGGATATAATACAGGAGGGAGGGGATATAATACAGGAGGGAGGGGATATAATACAGGAAGGAGGGGATATAATACAGGAGGGAGGGGGATATAATACAGGAGGGAGAGGATATAATACAGGAGGAGAGGGATATAATACAGGAGGGAGGGGATATAATACAGGAGGGAGGGGATATAATACAGGAGGGAGGGAATATAATACAGGAGGGAGGGGATATAATACAGGAGGGAGGGGATATAATACAGGAGGGAGGGGATATAATACAGGAGGGAGGGGATATAATACAGGAGGGAGGGGATATAATACAGGAAAGATGGGGATATAATACAGGAGTGAGGGGATATAATACAGGAGGGAGGGGATATAATACAGGAGGGAGGGGATATAATACAGGAGGGAGGGAATATAATACAGGAGGGAGGGATATAATACAGGAGGAGGGGATATAATACAGGAGGGAGGGGATATAATACAGGAGGGAGGGATATAATACAGGAGGAGGGGATATAATACAGGAGGGAGGGATATAATACAGGAGGGAGGGGATATAATACAGGAGGGAGAGGATATAATACAGGAGGGAGGGGATATAATTACAGGAGGAGGGGATATAATACAGGAGGGAGGGGATATAATACAGGAGGGAGGGATATAATACAGGAGGGAGAGGGATATAATACAGGAGGGAGGGGATATAATACAGGAGGGAGGGGATATAATACAGGAGGGAGGGGATATAATACAGGAGGGAGGGGATATAATACAGGAGGGAGGGGATATAATACAGGAGGGAGGGGATATAATACAGGAGGGAGGGGATATAATACAGGAGGGAGGGGATATAATACAGGAGGGAGGGGATATAATACAGGAGGGAGGGGATATAATACAGGAGGGAGGGATATAATACAGGAGGGAGGGGATATAATACAGGAGGGAGGGGATATAATACAGGAGGGAGGGGATATAATACAGGAGGGAGGGGATATAATACAGGAGGGAGGGGATATAATACAGGAGGGAGGGGATATAATACAGGAGGGAGGGGATATAATACAGGAGGGAGGGGATATAATACAGGAGGGAGGGGATATAATACAGGAGGGAGGGGATATAATACAGGAGGGAGGGGATATAATACAGGAGGGAGGGGATATAATACAGGAGGGAGGGGATATAATACAGGAGGGAGGGGATATAATACAGGAGGGAGGGGATATAATACAGGAGGGAGGGGATATAATACAGGAGGGAGGGGATATAATACAGGAGGGAGGGGATATAATACAGGAGGGAGGGGATATAATACAGGAGGGAGGGGATATAATACAGGAGGGAGGGGATATAATACAGGAGGGAGGGGATATAATACAGGAGGGAGGGGATATAATACAGGAGGGAGGGGATATAATACAGGAGGGAGGGATATAATACAGGAGGGAGAGGGATATAATACAGGAGGGAGGGGATATAATACAGGAGGGAGGGGATATAATACAGGAGGGAGGGGATATAATACAGGAGGGAGAGGATATAATACAGGAGGGAGGGGATATAATACAGGAGGAGAGGGGTATATAATACAGGAGGGGAGGGGATATAATACAGGAGGAGGAAGGAGGATATAAATACAGGAGGGAGGGATATAATACAGGTGGGAGGGGATATAATACAGGAGGGAGGGGATATAATACAGGAGGGAGGGGATATAATACAGGAGGGAGGGGATATAATACAGGAGGGAGAGGATATAATACAGGAGGGAGGGGTATAATACAGGAGGGAGGGGATATAATACAGGAGGGAGGGGATATAATACAGGAGGGAGGGGATATAATACAGGAGGGAGAGGATATAATACAGGAGGGAGGGGATATAATACAGGAGGGAGGGGATATAATACAGGAGGGAGGGGATATAATACAGGAGGGAAGGGGGACTTAATACAGGAGGGGAGGGGATATAATACAGGAGGGAGGGGATATAATACAGGAGGGAGAGGATATAATACAGGAGGGAGGGGATATAATACAGGAGGGAGGGGATATAATACAGGAGGGAGGGGATATAATACAGGAGGGAGGGGATATAATACAGGAGGGGAGGGGATATAATACAGGAGGGAGGGGGATATAATACAGGAGGAGGGGATATAATACAGGAGGGAGGGGATATAATACAGGAGGGAGGGGATATAATACAGGAGGGAGGGGATATAATACAGGAGGGAGGGGATATAATACAGGAGGGAGGGATATAATACAGGAGGGAGGGGATATAATACAGGAGGAGGGATATAATACAGGAGGGAGGGGATATAATACAGGAGGGAGGGGATATAATACAGGAGGGAGGGGATATAATACAGGAGGGAGGGATATAATACAGGAGGGAGGGGATATAATACAGGAGGGAGGGGATATAATACAGGAGGGAGGGATATAATACAGGAGGGAGGGGATAATAATACAGGAGGGAGGGGATATAATACAGGAGGGAGGGGAATATAATACAGGAGGGAGGGGATATAATACAGGAGGGAGGGGATATAATACAGGAGGGAGGGGATATAATACAGGAGGGAGAGGATATAATACAGAGGGAGGGATATAATACAGGAGGGAGGGGATATAATACAGGAGGGAGGGGATATAATACAGGAGGGAGGGGATATAATACAGGAGGGAGAGGATATAATACAGGAGGGAGGGGATATAATACAGGAGGGAGGGGGATATAATACAGGAGGGAGGGATATAATACAGGAGGGAGGGATATAATACAGGAGGGAGGGGATATAATACAGGAGGGAGGGGATATAATACAGGAGGGAGGGGATATAATACAGGAGGGGGATACAGGAGGAGGATATAATACAGGAGGGAGGGGATATAATACAGGAGGGAGGGGATATAATACAGGAGGGAGGGGATATAATACAGGAGGGAGGGGATATAATACAGGAGGGAGGGGATATAATACAGGAGGGAGGGGATATAATACAGGAGGGAGGGGATATAATACAGGAGGGAGGGGATATAATACAGGAGGGAGGGGATATAATACAGGAGGGAGGGGATATAATACAGGAGGGAGGGGATATAATACAGGAGGGAGGATATAATACAGGAGGGAGGGGATATAATACAGGAGGGAGGGGATATAATACAGGAGGGAGGGGATATAATACAGGAGGGAGAGGATATAATACAGGAGGGAGGGGATATAATACAGGAGGGAGGGGATATAATACAGGAGGGAGGGGGATATAATACAGGAGGGAGGGGATATAATACAGGAGGGAGGGGATATAATACAGGAGGGAGGGGATATAATACAGGAGGGAGGGGATATAATACAGGAGGGAGGGGATATAATACAGGAGGGAGGGGATATAATACAGGAGGGAGGGGATATAATACAGGAGGGAGGGGATATAATACAGGAGGGAGGGGATATAATACAGGAGGGAGGGGATATAATACAGGAGGGAGGGGATATAATACAGGAGGGAGGGGATATAATACAGGAGGGAGGGGATATAATACAGGAGGGAGGGGATATAATACAGGAGGGAGGGGATATAATACAGGAGGGAGGGGATATAATACAGGAGGGAGGGGATATAATACAGGAGGGAGGGGATATAATACAGGAGGGAGGGGATATAATACAGGAGGGAGGGGATATAATACAGGAGGGAGGGGATATAATACAGGAGGGAGGGGATATAATACAGGAGGGAGGGGATATAATACAGGAGGGAGGGGATATAATACAGGAGGGAGGGGATATAATACAGGAGGGAGGGGATATAATACAGGAGGGAGGGGATATAATACAGGAGGGAGGGGATATAATACAGGAGGGAGGGGATATAATACAGGAGGGAGGGGATATAATACAGGAGGGAGGGGATATAATACAGGAGGGAGGGGATATAATACAGGAGGGAGGGGATATAATACAGGAGGGAGGGGATATAATACAGGAGGGAGGGGATATAATACAGGAGGGAGGGGATATAATACAGGAGGGAGGGGATATAATACAGGAGGGAGGGGATATAATACAGGAGGGAGGGGATATAATACAGGAGGGAGGGGATATAATACAGGAGGGAGGGGATATAATACAGGAGGGAGGGGATATAATACAGGAGGGAGGGGATATAATACAGGAGGGAGGGGATATAATACAGGAGGGAGGGGATATAATACAGGAGGGAGGGGATATAATACAGGAGGGAGGGGATATAATACAGGAGGGAGGGGATATAATACAGGAGGGAGGGGATATAATACAGGAGGGAGGGGATATAATACAGGAGGGAGGGGATATAATACAGGAGGGAGGGGATATAATACAGGAGGGAGGGGATATAATACAGGAGGGAGGGGATATAATACAGGAGGGAGGGGATATAATACAGGAGGGAGGGGATATAATACAGGAGGGAGGGGATATAATACAGGAGGGAGGGGATATAATACAGGAGGGAGGGGATATAATACAGGAGGGAGGGGATATAATACAGGAGGGAGGGGATATAATACAGGAGGGAGGGGATATAATACAGGAGGGAGGGGATATAATACAGGAGGGAGGGGATATAATACAGGAGGGAGGGGATATAATACAGGAGGGAGGGGATATAATACAGGAGGGAGGGGATATAATACAGGAGGGAGGGGATATAATACAGGAGGGAGGGGATATAATACAGGAGGGAGGGGATATAATACAGGAGGGAGGGGATATAATACAGGAGGGAGGGGATATAATACAGGAGGGAGGGGATATAATACAGGAGGGAGGGGATATAATACAGGAGGGAGGGGATATAATACAGGAGGGAGGGGATATAATACAGGAGGGAGGGGATATAATACAGGAGGGAGGGGATATAATACAGGAGGGAGGGGATATAATACAGGAGGGAGGGGATATAATACAGGAGGGAGGGGATATAATACAGGAGGGAGGGGATATAATACAGGAGGGAGGGGATATAATACAGGAGGGAGGGGATATAATACAGGAGGGAGGGGATATAATACAGGAGGGAGGGGATATAATACAGGAGGGAGGGGATATAATACAGGAGGGAGGGGATATAATACAGGAGGGAGGGGATATAATACAGGAGGGAGGGGATATAATACAGGAGGGAGGGGATATAATACAGGAGGGAGGGGATATAATACAGGAGGGAGGGGATATAATACAGGAGGGAGGGGATATAATACAGGAGGGAGGGGATATAATACAGGAGGGAGGGGATATAATACAGGAGGGAGGGGATATAATACAGGAGGGAGGGGATATAATACAGGAGGGAGGGGATATAATACAGGAGGGAGGGGATATAATACAGGAGGGAGGGGATATAATACAGGAGGGAGGGGATATAATACAGGAGGGAGGGGATATAATACAGGAGGGAGGGGATATAATACAGGAGGGAGGGGATATAATACAGGAGGGAGGGGATATAATACAGGAGGGAGGGGATATAATACAGGAGGGAGGGGATATAATACAGGAGGGAGGGGATATAATACAGGAGGGAGGGGATATAATACAGGAGGGAGGGGATATAATACAGGAGGGAGGGGATATAATACAGGAGGGAGGGGATATAATACAGGAGGGAGGGGATATAATACAGGAGGGAGGGGATATAATACAGGAGGGAGGGGATATAATACAGGAGGGAGGGGATATAATACAGGAGGGAGGGGATATAATACAGGAGGGAGGGGATATAATACAGGAGGGAGGGGATATAATACAGGAGGGAGGGGATATAATACAGGAGGGAGGGGATATAATACAGGAGGGAGGGGATATAATACAGGAGGGAGGGGATATAATACAGGAGGGAGGGGATATAATACAGGAGGGAGGGGATATAATACAGGAGGGAGGGGATATAATACAGGAGGGAGGGGATATAATACAGGAGGGAGGGGATATAATACAGGAGGGAGGGGATATAATACAGGAGGGAGGGGATATAATACAGGAGGGAGGGGATATAATACAGGAGGGAGGGGATATAATACAGGAGGGAGGGGATATAATACAGGAGGGAGGGGATATAATACAGGAGGGAGGGGATATAATACAGGAGGGAGGGGATATAATACAGGAGGGAGGGGATATAATACAGGAGGGAGGGGATATAATACAGGAGGGAGGGGATATAATACAGGAGGGAGGGGATATAATACAGGAGGGAGGGGATATAATACAGGAGGGAGGGGATATAATACAGGAGGGAGGGGATATAATACAGGAGGGAGGGGATATAATACAGGAGGGAGGGGATATAATACAGGAGGGAGGGGATATAATACAGGAGGGAGGGGATATAATACAGGAGGGAGGGGATATAATACAGGAGGGAGGGGATATAATACAGGAGGGAGGGGATATAATACAGGAGGGAGGGGATATAATACAGGAGGGAGGGGATATAATACAGGAGGGAGGGGATATAATACAGGAGGGAGGGGATATAATACAGGAGGGAGGGGATATAATACAGGAGGGAGGGGATATAATACAGGAGGGAGGGGATATAATACAGGAGGGAGGGGATATAATACAGGAGGGAGGGGATATAATACAGGAGGGAGGGGATATAATACAGGAGGGAGGGGATATAATACAGGAGGGAGGGGATATAATACAGGAGGGAGGGGATATAATACAGGAGGGAGGGGATATAATACAGGAGGGAGGGGATATAATACAGGAGGGAGGGGATATAATACAGGAGGGAGGGGATATAATACAGGAGGGAGGGGATATAATACAGGAGGGAGGGGATATAATACAGGAGGGAGGGGATATAATACAGGAGGGAGGGGATATAATACAGGAGGGAGGGGATATAATACAGGAGGGAGGGGATATAATACAGGAGGGAGGGGATATAATACAGGAGGGAGGGGATATAATACAGGAGGGAGGGGATATAATACAGGAGGGAGGGGATATAATACAGGAGGGAGGGGATATAATACAGGAGGGAGGGGATATAATACAGGAGGGAGGGGATATAATACAGGAGGGAGGGGATATAATACAGGAGGGAGGGGATATAATACAGGAGGGAGGGGATATAATACAGGAGGGAGGGGATATAATACAGGAGGGAGGGGATATAATACAGGAGGGAGGGGATATAATACAGGAGGGAGGGGATATAATACAGGAGGGAGGGGATATAATACAGGAGGGAGGGGATATAATACAGGAGGGAGGGGATATAATACAGGAGGGAGGGGATATAATACAGGAGGGAGGGGATATAATACAGGAGGGAGGGGATATAATACAGGAGGGAGGGGATATAATACAGGAGGGAGGGGATATAATACAGGAGGGAGGGGATATAATACAGGAGGGAGGGGATATAATACAGGAGGGAGGGGATATAATACAGGAGGGAGGGGATATAATACAGGAGGGAGGGGATATAATACAGGAGGGAGGGGATATAATACAGGAGGGAGGGGATATAATACAGGAGGGAGGGGATATAATACAGGAGGGAGGGGATATAATACAGGAGGGAGGGGGATATAATACAGGAGGGAGGGGATATAATACAGGAGGGAGGGGATATAATACAGGAGGGAGGGGATATAATACAGGAGGGAGGGGATATAATACAGGAGGGAGGGGATATAATACAGGAGGGAGGGGATATAATACAGGAGGGAGGGGATATAATACAGGAGGGAGGGGATATAATACAGGAGGGAGGGGATATAATACAGGAGGGAGAGGATATAATACAGGAGGGAGGGGATATAATACAGGAGGGAGGGGATATAATACAGGAGGGAGGGGATATAATACAGGAGGGAGGGGATATAATACAGGAGGGAGGGGATATAATACAGGAGGGAGGGGATATAATACAGGAGGGAGGGGATATAATACAGGAGGGAGAGGATATAATACAGGAGGGAGGGGATATAATACAGGAGGGAGGGGATATAATACAGGAGGGAGGGGATATAATACAGGAGGGGGGGATATAATACAGGAGGGAGGGGATATAATACAGGAGGGAGGGGATATAATACAGGAGGGAGGGGATATAATACAGGAGGGAGGGGATATAATACAGGAGGGAGAGGATATAATACAGGAGGGAGAGGATATAATACAGGAGGGAGGGGGATATAATACAGGAGGGAGGGGATATAATACAGGAGGGAGGGGATATAATACAGGAGGGAGGGGATATAATACAGGAGGGAGGGGATATAATACAGGAGGGAGGGGATATAATACAGGAGGGAGGGGATATAATACAGGAGGGAGGGGATATAATACAGGAGGGAGGGGATATAATACAGGAGGGAGGGGATATAATACAGGAGGGAGGAGGATATAATACAGGAGGGAGGGGATATAATACAGGAGGGAGGGGATATAATACAGGAGGGAGGGGATATAATACAGGAGGGAGGGGATATAATACAGGAGGGAGGGGATATAATACAGGAGGGAGGGGATATAATACAGGAGGGAGGGGATATAATACAGGAGGGAGGGGATATAATACAGGAGGGAGGGGATATAATACAGGAGGGAGGGGATATAATACAGGAGGGAGGGATATAATACAGGAGGAGGGGATATAATACAGGAGGGAGGGGATATAATACAGGAGGGAGGGGATATAATACAGGAGGGAGGGGATATAATACAGGAGGGAGGGGATATAATACAGGAGGGAGGGGATATAATACAGGAGGGAGGGATATAATACAGGAGGGAGGGATATAATACAGGAGGAGAGGATATAATACAGGAGGGAGGGGATATAATACAGGAGGGAGGGGATATAATACAGGAGGGAGGGGATATAATACAGGAGGGAGGGGATATAATACAGGGAGGGGAGGGGATATAATACAGGAGGGAGGGGGATATAATACAGGAGGGAGGGGATATAATACAGGAGGGAGGGGATATAATACAGGAGGGAGGGGATATAATACAGGAGGGAGGGGGATATAATACAGGAGGGAGGGATATAATACAGGAGGGAGGGATATAATACAGGAGGGAGGGGATATAATACAGGAGGGAGGGGGATATAATACAGGAGGGAGGGGATATAATACAGGAGGGAGAGGATATAATACAGGAGGGAGGGGATATAATACAGAGGGAGGGGATATAATACAGGAGGGAGGGGATATAATACAGGAGGGAGGGGATATAATACAGGAGGGAGTGGATATAATACAGGAGGGAGTGGATATAATACAGGAGGGAGGGGATATAATACAGGAGGGAGGGGATATAATACAGGAGGGAGGGGATATAATACAGGAGGGAGGGGGATATAATACAGGAGGGAGGGGATATAATACAGGAGGGAGGGGATATAATACAGGAGGGAGAGGATATAATACAGGAGGGAGGGGATATAATACAGGAGGGAGGGGATATAATACAGGAGGGAGGGGGATATAATACAGGAGGGAGGGGATATAATACAGGAGGGAGAGGATATAATACAGGAGGGAGGGGGATATAATACAGGAGGGAGGGGATATAATACAGGAGGGAGGGGATATAATACAGGAGGGAGGGGATATAATACAGGAGGAGGGGATATAATACAGGAGGGAGGGGATATAATACAGGAGGGAGGGGATATAATACAGGAGGGAGGGGATATAATACAGGAGGGAGGGGATATAATACAGGAGGGAGGGGATATAATACAGGAGGGAGGGGATATAATACAGGAGGGAGGGGATATAATACAGGAGGAGGGGATATAATACAGGAGGGAGGGGATATAATACAGGAGGAGGGGGATATAATACAGGAGGGAGGGGATATAATACAGGAGGGAGGGATATAATACAGGAGGGAGGGGATATAATACAGGAGGGAGGGGATATAATACAGGAGGGAGGGGATATAATACAGGAGGGAGGGGGATATAATACAGGAGGGAGGGGATATAATACAGGAGGGAGGGGATATAATACAGGAGGGAGGGGATATAATACAGGAGGGAGGGGATATAATACAGGAGGGAGGGGATATAATACAGGAGGGAGGGGATATAATACAGGAGGGAGGGGATATAATACAGGAGGGAGGGGATATAATACAGGAGGGAGGGGATATAATACAGGAGGAGGGGATATAATACAGGAGGAGGGGATATAACAGGAGGGAGGGGGATATAATACAGGAGGGAGGGGATATAATACAGGAGGAGGGGGATATAATACAGGAGGGAGGGGATATAATACAGGAGGGAGGGATATAATACAGGAGGGAGGGGATATAATACAGGAGGGAGGATATAATACAGGAGGGAGGGGATATAATACAGGAGGGAGGGGGATATAATACAGGAGGGAGGGGATATAATACAGGAGGAGGGATATAATACAGGAGGGAGGGGGGATATAATACAGGAGGGAGAGGATATAATACAGGAGGGAGGGGATATAATACAGGAGGGAGGGGATATAATACAGGAGGGAGGGGATATAATACAGGAGGAGGGGATATAATACAGGAGGGAGGGATATAATACAGATATAATACAGGAGGGAGGGGATATAATACAGGAGGGAGGGGATATAATACAGGAGGGAGGGGATATAATACAGGAGGGAGGGGATATAATACAGGAGGGAGGGGATATAATACAGGAGGGAGGGGATATAATACAGGAGGGAGGGGATATAATACAGGAGGGAGGGGATATAATACAGGAGGGAGGGGATATAATACAGGAGGGAGGGGATATAATACAGGAGGGAGGGGATATAATACAGGAGGGAGGGGATATAATACAGGAGGGAGGGGATATAATACAGGAGGGAGGGGATATAATACAGGAGGGAGGGGATATAATACAGGAGGGAGGGGATATAATACAGGAGGGAGGGGATATAATACAGGAGGGAGGGGATATAATACAGGAGGGAGGGGATATAATACAGGAGGGAGGGGATATAATACAGGAGGGAGGGGATATAATACAGGAGGGAGGGATATAATACAGGAGGGAGGGGATATAATACAGGAGGGAGGGGATATAATACAGGAGGGAGGGGATATAATACAGGAGGGAGGGGGATATAATACAGGAGGGAGGGGATATAATACAGGAGGGAGGGGATATAATACAGGAGGGAGGGGATATAATACAGGAGGGAGGGGATATAATACAGGAGGGAGGGGGATATAATACAGGAGGGAGGGGATATAATACAGGAGGGAGGGGATATAATACAGGAGGGAGGGGATATAATACAGGAGGGAGGGATATAATACAGGAGGGAGGGGATATAATACAGGAGGGAGGGGGATATAATACAGGAGGGAGGGGATATAATACAGGAGGGAGAGGATATAATACAGGAGGGAGGGGGATATAATACAGGAGGGAGGGGATATAATACAGGAGGGAGGGGATATAATACAGGAGGGAGGGGATATAATACAGGAGGGAGGGGATATAATACAGGAGGGAGGGGATATAATACAGGAGGGAGGGGATATAATACAGGAGGGAGGGGATATAATACAGGAGGGAGGGGATATAATACAGGAGGGAGGGGATATAATACAGGAGGGAGGGGATATAATACAGGAGGGAGGGGATATAATACAGGAGGGAGAGGGATATAATACAGGAGGAGGGGATATAATACAGGAGGGAGGGGATATAATACAGGAGGGAGGGGATATAATACAGGAGGGAGGGATATAATACAGGAGGGAGGGGATATAATACAGGAGGGAGGGATATAATACAGGAGGGAGGGGATATAATACAGGAGGGAGGGGATATAATACAGGAGGGAGGGGATATAATACAGGAGGGAGGGGATATAATACAGGAGGGAGGGGATATAATACAGGAGGGAGGGGATATAATACAGGAGGGAGGGGATATAATACAGGAGGGAGGGGATATAATACAGGAGGGAGGGGATATAATACAGGAGGGAGGGGATATAATACAGGAGGGAGGGGATATAATACAGGAGGGAGGGGGATATAATACAGGAGGGAGGGGATATAATACAGGAGGGAGGGGATATAATACAGGAGGGAGGGGATATAATACAGGAGGGAGGGGATATAATACAGGAGGGAGGGGATATAATACAGGAGGGAGGGGATATAATACAGGAGGGAGGGGATATAATACAGGAGGGAGGGGATATAATACAGGAGGGAGGGGATATAATACAGGAGGGAGGGATATAATACAGGAGGGAGGGGATATAATACAGGAGGGAGGGGATATAATACAGGAGGGAGGGGATATAATACAGGAGGGAGGGGATATAATACAGGAGGGAGGGGATATAATACAGGAGGGAGGGGATATATACAGGAGGAGGGATATAATACAGGAGGGAGGGGATATAATACAGGAGGAGGGGATATAATAAGGAGGGAGAGAGGATATAATACAGGAGGGAGGGGATATAATACAGGAGGGAGGGGATATAATACAGGAGGGAGGGGGATATAATACAGGAGGGAGGGGATATAATACAGGAGGGAGGGGATATATACAGGAGGAGGGGATATAATACAGGAGGGAGGGGATATAATACAGGAGGGAGGGGATATAATACAGGAGGGAGGGGATATAATACAGGAGGGAGGGGATATAATACAGGAGGGAGGGGATATAATACAGGAGGGAGGGGATATAATACAGGAGGGAGGGGATATAATACAGGAGGGAGGGGATATAATACAGGAGGGGGATATAATACAGGAGGGAGGGGATATAATACAGGAGGGAGGGGATATAATACAGGAGGGAGGGGATATAATACAGGAGGGAGGGGATATAATACAGGAGGGAGGGGATATAATACAGGAGGGAGGGGATATAATACAGGAGGGAGGGGATATAATACAGGAGGGAGGGGATATAATACAGGAGGGAGGGGGATATAATACAGGAGGGAGGGGATATAATACAGGAGGGAGAGGATATAATACAGGAGGGAGGGGATATAATACAGGAGGGAGGGGATATAATACAGGAGGGAGGGGATATAATACAGGAGGGAGGGGATATAATACAGGAGGGAGGGGATATAATACAGGAGGGAGAGGATATAATACAGGAGGGAGGGGATATAATACAGGAGGGAGGGGATATAATACAGGAGGGAGGGGATATAATACAGGAGGGAGGGGATATAATACAGGAGGGGAGGGGATATAATACAGGAGGGAGGGGATATATACAGGAGGGAGGGGATATAATACAGGAGGGAGAGGGATATAATACAGGAGGGAGGGGATATAATACAGGAGGGAGGGGATATAATACAGGAGGGAGGGGATATAATACAGGAGGGAGGGGATATAATACAGGAGGGAGGGGATATAATACAGGAGGGGATATAATACAGGAGGGAGGGGATATAATACAGGAGGGAGGGGATATAATACAGGAGGGAGGGGATATAATACAGGAGGGAGGGGATATAATACAGGAGGGAGGGGATATAATACAGGAGGGAGGGGATATAATACAGGAGGGAGAGGATATAATACAGGAGGGAGGGGATATAATACAGGAGGGAGGGGATATAATACAGGAGGGAGGGGATATAATACAGGAGGGAGGGGATATAATACAGGAGGGAGGGGATATAATACAGGAGGGAGGGGATATAATACAGGAGGGGGGGATATAATACAGGAGGGAGGGATATAATACAGGAGGGAGGGGATATAATACAGGAGGGAGAGGGATATAATACAGGAGGGAGGGGATATAATACAGGAGGGAGGGGATATAATACAGGAGGGGGGATATAATACAGGAGGGAGGGATATAATACAGGAGGGAGGGGATATAATACAGGAGGGAGGGGATATAATACAGGAGGGAGGGGATATAATACAGGAGGGAGAGGATATAATACAGGAGGGAGGGGATATAATACAGGAGAGAGGGGATATAATACAGGAGGGAGGGGATATAATAAGGAGGGGAGGGGATATAATACAGGAGGGAGGGATATAATACAGGAGGGAGGGGATATAATACAGGAGGGAGGGGATATAATACAGGAGGGAGGGGATATAATACAGGAGGGAGGGGATATAATACAGGAGGGAGGGGATATAATACAGGAGGGAGAGGATATAATACAGGAGGGAGAGGATATAATACAGGAGGGAGGGGATATAATACAGGAGGGAGGGGATATAATACAGGAGGGAGGGGATATAATACAGGAGGGAGGGGATATAATACAGGAGGGAGGGGATATAATACAGGAGGGAGGGGATATAATACAGGAGGGAGGGGATATAATACAGGAGGGGGATATAATACAGGAGGGAGGGGATATAATACAGGAGGGAGGGGATATAATACAGGAGGGAGGGGATATAATACAGGAGGGAGGGGATATAATACAGGAGGGAGGGGATATAATACAGGAGGGAGGGATATAATACAGGAGGGAGGGGATATAATACAGGAGGGAGGGGATATAATACAGGAGGGAGGGGATATAATACAGGAGGGAGGGGATATAATACAGGAGGGAGGGGATATAATACAGGAGGGAGGGGATATAATACAGGAGGGAGGGGATATAATACAGGAGGGAGGGGATATAATACAGGAGGAAGGGGATATAATACAGGAGGGAGGGGATATAATACAGGAGGGAGGGGATATAATACAGGAGGGAGGGGATATAATACAGGAGGGAGGGGATATAATACAGGAGGGAGGGGATATAATACAGGAGGGAGGGGATATAATACAGGAGGGAGGGGATATAATACAGGAGGGAGGGGATATAATACAGGAGGGAGGGGATATAATACAGGAGGGAGGGATATAATACAGGAGGGAGGGGATATAATACAGGAGGGAGGGGATATAATACAGGAGGGAGGGGATATAATACAGGAGGGAGGGGATATAATACAGGAGGGAGGGGATATAATACAGGAGGGAGGGGATATAATACAGGAGGGAGGGGATATAATACAGGAGGGAGGGGATATAATACAGGAGGGAGGGGATATAATACAGGAGGGAGGGATATAATACAGGAGGGAGGGATATAATACAGGAGGGAGGGGATATAATACAGGAGGGAGGGGATATAATACAGGAGGGAGGGGATATAATACAGGAGGGAGGGATATAATACAGGAGGGAGGGATATATAAGGAGGGAGGGGATATAATACAGGAGGGAGGGGATATAATACAGGAGGGAGGGGATATAATACAGGAGGGAGGGGATATAATACAGGAGGGAGGGGATATAATACAGGAGGGAGGGGATATAATACAGGAGGGAGGGGGATATAATACAGGAGGGAGGGGATATAATACAGGAGGGAGGGGATATAATACAGGAGGGAGGGGATATAATACAGGAGGGAGGGGATATAATACAGGAGGGAGGGGATATAATACAGGAGGGAGGGGATATAATACAGGAGGGAGAGGGATATAATACAGGAGGGAGGGGATATAATACAGGAGGGAGGGGATATAATACAGGAGGGAGGGGATATAATACAGGAGGGAGGGGATATAATACAGGAGGGAGGGGATATAATACAGGAGGGAGGGGATATAATACAGGAGGGAGAGGGATATAATACAGGAGGAAGGGGGATATAATACAGGAGGGAGGGGATATAATACAGGAGGGAGGGGATATAATACAGGAGGGAGGGGATATAATACAGGAGGGAGGGGATATAATACAGGAGGGAGGGGATATAATACAGGAGGGAGGGGGATATAATACAGGAGGGAGGGGGATATAATACAGGAGGGAGGGGATATAATACAGGAGGGAGGGGATATAATACAGGAGGGAGGGGATATAATACAGGAGGGTGGGGATATAATACAGGAGGGAGGGGATATAATACAGGAGGGAGGGGGATATAATACAGGAGGGAGGGGATATAATACAGGAGGGAGGGGATATAATACAGGAGGGAGGGGATATAATACAGGAGGGAGGGGATATAATACAGGAGGGAGGGGATATAATACAGGAGGGAGAGGATATAATACAGGAGGGAGGGGATATAATACAGGAGGGAGGGGATATAATACAGGAGGGAGGGGATATAATACAGGAGGGAGGGGATATAATACAGGAGGGAGGGGATATAATACAGGAGGGAGGGGGATATAATACAGGAGGGAGGGGATATAATACAGGAGGGAGGGGATATAATACAGGAGGGAGGGGATATAATACAGGAGGGAGGGATATAATACAGGAGGGAGGGGATATAATACAGGAGGGAGGGGATATAATACAGGAGGGAGGGGATATAATACAGGAGGGAGGGGATATAATACAGGAGGGAGGGGATATAATACAGGAGGGAGGGGATATAATACAGGAGGGAGGGGATATAATACAGGAGGGAGGGGGATATATACAGGAGGGAGGGGATATAATACAGGAGGGAGGGGATATAATACAGGAGGGAGGGGGATATAATACAGGAGGGAGGGGATATAATACAGGAGGGAGGGGATATAATACAGGAGGGAGGGGGATATAATACAGGAGGGAGGGGATATAATACAGGAGGGAGGGGATATAATACAGGAGGGAGGGGATATAATACAGGAGGGGAGGGGGATATAATACAGGAGGGAGGGGGATATAATACAGGAGGGAGGGGATATAATACAGGAGGGAGGGATATAATACAGGAGGGAGGGGATATAATACAGGAGGGAGGGGATATAATACAGGAGGGAGGGGATATAATACAGGAGGGAGGGGGATATAATACAGAGGGTGGGGATATAATACAGGAGGGAGGGGATATAATACAGGAGGGAGGGGGATATAATACAGGAGGGAGGGGGATATAATACAGGAGGGAGGGGATATAATACAGGAGGGAGGGGATATAATACAGGAGGGAGGGGATATAATACAGGAGGAGGGGATATAATACAGGAGGGAGGGGGATATAATACAGGAGGGAGGGGGATATAATACAGGAGGGAGGGGATATAATACAGGAGGGAGGGGATATAATACAGGAGGGAGGGGATATAATACAGGAGGGAGGGGATATAATACAGGAGGGAGGGGATATAATACAGGAGGGAGGGGATATAATACAGGAGTGAGGGGATATAATACAGGAGGGAGGGATATAATACAGGAGGGAGGGGATATAATACAGGAGGGAGGGGATATAATACAGGAGGGAGGGGATATAATACAGGAGGGAGAGGATATAATACAGGAGGGAGGGGATATAATACAGGAGGGAGGGGATATAATACAGGAGGAGGGATATAATACAGGAGGGAGGGGATATAATACAGGAGGGAGGGGATATAATACAGGAGGAGGGGATATAATACAGGAGGGAGGGGATATAATACAGGAGGGAGGGATATAATACAGGAGGGAGGGGATATAATACAGGAGGGAGGGATATAATACAGGAGGGAGGGGATATAATACAGGAGGGAGGGGATATAATACAGGAGGGAGGGGATATAATACAGGAGGGAGGGTTATATACAAAGGGAGGGATTATAATACAGGAGGGAGGGGATATAATACAGGAGGGAGGGGATATAATACAGGAGGGAGAGGATATAATACAGGAGGGAGGGGATATAATACAGGAGGGAGGGGATATAATACAGGAGGGAGGGATATAATACAGGAGGGAGGGGATATAATACAGGAGGAGGGGATATAATACAGGAGGAGGGATATATACAGGAGGGAGGGGATATAATACAGGAGGGAGGGATATAATACAGGAGGGAGGGGATATAATACAGGAGGGAGGGGATATAATACAGGAGGGAGGGGGATATAATACAGGAGGGAGGGGGATATAATACAGGAGGGAGGGATATAATACAGGAGGGAGGGGATATATACAGGAGGGAGGGGAATAATACAGGAGGGAGAGGGGATATAATACAGGAGGGAGGGGATATAATACAGGAGGGAGGGGGATATAATACAGGAGGGAGGGGGATATAATACAGGAGGGAGGGGATATAATACAGGAGGGAGGGGATATAATACAGGAGGGAGGGGATATAATACAGGAGGGAGGGGATATAATACAGGAGGGAGGGGATATAATACAGGAGGGAGGGGATATAATACAGGAGGGAGGGGATATAATACAGGAGGGAGGGGATATAATACAGGAGGGAGGGGATATAATACAGGAGGGAGGGGATATAATACAGGAGGGAGGGGATATAATACAGGAGGGAGGGATATAATACAGGAGGGAGGGGATATAATACAGGAGGGAGGGGATATAATACAGGAGGGAGGGGATATAATACAGGAGGGAGAGGATATAATACAGGAGGGAGGGGATATAATACAGGAGGGAGGGGATATAATACAGGAGGAGGGGATATAATACAGGAGGGAGGGGATATAATACAGGAGGGAGGGGATATAATACAGGAGGGAGGGGATATAATACAGGAGGGAGGGGATATAATACAGGAGGGAGAGGATATAATACAGGAGGGAGGGGGATATAATACAGGAGGGAGGGGATATAATACAGGAGGGAGGGGATATAATACAGGAGGGAGGGGATATAATACAGGAGGGAGGGGATATAATACAGGAGGGAGGGGGATATAATACAGGAGGGAGGGGATATAATACAGGAGGGAGGGGATATAATACAGGAGGGAGGGGATATAATACAGGAGGGAGGGGATATAATACAGGAGGGAGGGGATATAATACAGGAGGGAGGGGATATAATACAGGAGGGAGGGGATATAATACAGGAGGGAGGGGATATAATACAGGAGGGAGGGGATATAATACAGGATATAATACAGGAGGGAGGGGATATAATACAGGAGGGAGGGGATATAATACAGGAGGGAGGGGATATAATACAGGAGGAGGGGATATAATACAGGAGGGAGGGGATATAATACAGGAGGGAGGGGATATAATACAGGAGGGAGGGGATATAATACAGGAGGGAGGGGATATAATACAGGAGGAGGGATATAATACAGGAGGGAGGGGATATAATACAGGAGGGAGGGGATATAATACAGGAGGGAGGGATATAATACAGGAGGGAGGGGATATAATACAGGAGGGAGGGGATATAATACAGGAGGGAGGGGATATAATACAGGAGGGAGGGGATATAATACAGGAGGGAGGGATATAATACAGGAGGGAGGGGATATAATACAGGAGGGAGGGGATATAATACAGGAGGGAGGGGATATAATACAGGAGGGAGGGGATATAATACAGGAGGGAGGGGATATAATACAGGAGGGAGGGGATATAATACAGGAGGGAGGGGATATAATACAGGAGGGAGGGGATATAATACAGGAGGGAGGGGATATAATACAGGAGGGAGGGGGATATAATACAGGAGGGAGGGGATATAATACAGGAGGGAGGGGATATAATACAGGAGGGAGGGATATAATACAGGAGGGAGGGATATAATACAGGAGGGAGGGGATATAATACAGGAGGGAGGGGATATAATACAGGAGGGAGGGGATATAATACAGGAGGGAGGGGATATAATACAGGAGGGAGGGGATATAATACAGGAGGGAGGGGATATAATACAGGAGGGAGGGGATATAATACAGGAGGGAGGGGATATAATACAGGAGGGAGGGGATATAATACAGGAGGGAGGGGATATAATACAGGAGGGAGGGGATATAATACAGGAGGGAGGGGGATATAATACAGGAGGGAGGGGATATAATACAGGAGGAGGGGGATATAATACAGGAGGGAGGGGATATAATACAGGAGGGAGGGGGATATAATACAGGAGGGAGGGGATATAATACAGGAGGGAGGGATATATACAGGAGGGAGGGGATATAATACAGGAGGGAGAGGGATATAATACAGGAGGAGGGGATATAATACAGGAGGGTGGGGATATAATACAGGAGGGAGGGGATATAATACAGGAGGGAGAGGATATAATACAGGAGGGAGGGGATATAATACAGGAGGGAGGGGGATATAATACAGGAGGGAGAGGGATATAATACAGGAGGAGGGGATATAATACAGGAGGGAGGGGATATAATACAGGAGGGAGAGGATATAATACAGGAGGGAGGGGATATAATACAGGAGGGAGGGATATAATACAGGAGGGAGGGGATATAATACAGGAGGGAGGGATATAATACAGGAGGGAGGGGATATAATACAGGAGGGAGGGGATATAATACAGGAGGGAGGGGATATAATACAGGAGGGAGGGGATATAATACAGGAGGGAGGGGATATAATACAGGAGGGAGGGGGATATAATACAGGAGGGAGAGGATATAATACAGGAGGGAGGGGATATAATACAGGAGGGAGGGGATATAATACAGGAGGGAGGGGATATAATACAGGAGGGAGGGGATATAATACAGGAGGGAGGGGATATAATACAGGAGGGAGGGGATATAATACAGGAGGGAGGGGATATAATACAGGAGGGAGGGGGGATATAATACAGGAGGGAGGGGGATATAATACAGGAGGGAGGGGATATAATACAGGAGGGAGGGGGATATAATACAGGAGGGAGGGGATATAATACAGGAGGGAGGGGGATATAATACAGGAGGGAGGGGATATAATACAGGAGGGAGGGGATATAATACAGGAGGGAGGGGGATATAATACAGGAGGGAGGGGATATAATACAGGAGGGAGGGGATATAATACAGGAGGGAGGGGATATAATACAGGAGGGAGGGGATATAATACAGGAGGGAGGGATATAATACAGGAGGGAGGGGATATAATACAGGAGGGAGGGGATATAATACAGGAGGGAGGGGATATAATACAGGAGGGAGGGGGATATAATACAGGAGGGAGGGGATATAATACAGGAGGGAGGGGGATATAATACAGGAGGGAGGGGATATAATACAGGAGGGAGGGGATATAATACAGGAGGGAGGGGATATAATACAGGAGGGAGGGATATAATACAGGAGGGAGGGGATATAATACAGGAGGGAGGGGATATAATACAGGAGGGAGGGGATATAATACAGGAGGGAGGGGATATAATACAGGAGGGAGGGGGATATAATACAGGAGGGAGGGGATATAATACAGGAGGGAGGGGATATAATACAGGAGGGAGGGGATATAATACAGGAGGGAGGGGATATAATACAGGAGGGAGGGATATAATACAGGAGGGGAGAGAGGGGATATAATACAGGAGGGAGGGGATATAATACAGGAGGGAGGGGATATAATACAGGAGGGAGGGGATATAATACAGGAGGGAGGGGATATAATACAGGAGGGAGGGGATATAATACAGGAGGGAGGGGGATATAATACAGGAGGAGGGGATATAATACAGGAGGGAGGGGATATAATACAGGAGGGAGGGGGATATAATACAGGAGGAGGGGATATAATACAGGAGGGAGGGGATATAATACAGGAGGGAGGGGATATAATACAGGAGGGAGGGGGATATAATACAGGAGGGAGGGGATATAATACAGGAGGGAGGGGATATAATACAGGAGGGAGGGGATATAATACAGGAGGGAGGGGATATAATACAGGAGGGAGGGGATATAATACAGGAGGGAGGGGATATAATACAGGAGGGAGGGGATATAATACAGGAGGGAGGGGATATAATACAGGAGGGAGGGGATATAATACAGGAGGGAGGGGATATAATACAGGAGGGAGGGGATATAATACAGGAGGGAGAGGATATAATACAGGAGGGAGGGGATATAATACAGGAGGGAGGGGATATAATACAGGAGGGAGGGGATATAATACAGGAGGGAGGGGATATAATACAGGAGGGAGGGGATATAATACAGGAGGGAGGGGATATAATACAGGAGGGAGGGGATATAATACAGGAGGGAGGGGATATAATACAGGAGGGAGGGGGATATAATACAGGAGGGAGGGGATATAATACAGGAGGAGGGGATATAATACAGGAGGGAGGGGGATATAATACAGGAGGGAGGGGATATAATACAGGAGGGAGGGGATATAATACAGGAGGGAGGGGATATAATACAGGAGGGAGGGGATATAATACAGGAGGGAGGGGATATAATACAGGAGGGAGGGGATATAATACAGGAGGGAGGGGATATAATACAGGAGGGAGGGGATATAATACAGGAGGGAGGGGATATAATACAGGAGGGAGGGGATATAATACAGGAGGGAGGGGATATAATACAGGAGGGAGGGGATATAATACAGGAGGGAGGGGATATAATACAGGAGGGAGGGGATATAATACAGGAGGGAGAGGGATATAATACAGGAGGGAGGGGATATAATACAGGAGGGAGGGGATATAATACAGGAGGGAGGGGGATATAATACAGGAGGGAGGGGATATAATACAGGAGGGAGGGGATATAATACAGGAGGGAGAGGATATAATACAGGAGGGAGGGGATATAATACAGGAGGGAGGGGATATAATACAGGAGGGAGGGGATATAATACAGGAGGGAGGGGGATATAATACAGGAGGGAGGGGATATAATACAGGAGGGAGGGGATATAATACAGGAGGGAGGGGATATAATACAGGAGGGAGGGGATATAATACAGGAGGGAGGGGGATATAATACAGGAGGGAGGGGATATAATACAGGAGGGAGGGGATATAATACAGGAGGGAGGGATATAATACAGGAGGGAGGGGATATAATACAGGAGGGAGGGGATATAATACAGGAGGGAGGGGATATAATACAGGAGGGAGGGGATATAATACAGGAGGGAGAGGATATAATACAGGCAGGGATGTGATGGGGATATAATACAGGAAGGGATGATTTGGGGATATATTTCTCTACCCCCGAGGGCTCCTGAGGCTCAGTCATTGAGTATATTCAAGACAGAGAGCGATAGATTTTTTAACGTTAAGGGAATCAAGAGATATGGGGATAGTTCAGGAAAGTGGAGATGAGGTGGAAGATCTGCCATGATCTTATTGAATGGTGGAGCTGGCTCGAACGACCATATGGCCTACTCCTGTTCCTATTTCTTATGTTCTCATGTTATGGTCTTATACAGGAGTGGGTGGGATGGGGACTTTTAACTGCCCTCTGATATGGCCTAGCATGTCACTCAGTTGTAACAAACCGCTGCATAAACAATAGTAAGCATAAAACTGGCTGGACCTCCCGGCATCGACCTCGGCACCAGCTTCAGACACGGCAAAGGCACACCCAGCCCAGTCGACTCGGCAAAATCCTCCTCACTAACATCTGGGGACTTGTGCCAAAATTGGGAGAGATGTCAAGCAGCAGCCTGACATTGTCATACTCACAGAATCATACCTTTCAGGCAATGTCCCAGACTCTTCCATCACAATGCCTGGGTATGTCCTGTCCCATCGGCAGGACAGACCCACCAGAGGTGGCTGCAACATAGTTTAGAGTCGGGAGGGAGTGGCCCTGGGTGTCCTCAACATTGACTCCGGACCCCATGAAGTCTCATGTCTTCAGGTCAAACATGGGCATGGAAAACTCCTGCTGATTACCGCCTACCGCCCTCCCTCAGCTGATGAATCAGTACTCCTCCATGTTGAACACCACTTGGAAGAAACACTGAGAGTAGCAAGGGCACATAATGAGGCGCTGTGGGCCTTCAGCAGCAGCAGGATTGTATTCCACCACAATCTGCAACCTCATGGCCCGGCATATCCCTCACACTACCATTAACATCAAGCCAGGGGACCAACCCAGATCCAATGAGGAGTGTAGAAGAGCATGCCAGGAGCAGCACCAGGCGTACCTAAAAATGAGGTGCCAACCTGGGGAAGCTGCAACACTGGACTACATGCATGCTAAACAATGGAAGCAGCATTCTGTCGACAGAGCTAAGTGATCCCACAACCAACGGATGAGATCAAAGCTCTGCAGGCCTGCTACATCCAGTCGAGAATGGTGGTGGACCATTAAACTACTAAGAGGGAGAGGAGGCTCCTAGAAGGACAAGTGCAGCAGGTGCAGGGGAACACCATCACCTCTATGTTCCCCTCCAAGTCACACACCATCCGGAACTGGAAATATATGGCTGTTTCTTCATCGTCACTGGAAGTCCCTCCTTAACAGCCCTATGGCATTACCTTCACCTCATGGACTGCAGTGGTTCAACAAGGGGCCTCATCAAGACCTTCAAAAAGACAATTAGAGATGGGCAATAAATGCTGCCCTTGCCAGCGACGCCCACATCCCAGGAAAGAATGAAAAAAAATTACAGGAGGTGATGTAGATATAATACAGGAGGGGATGGGATATAATACAGGAGGGGATGGGATGGGGAGATAATACAGGAGGGGATGGGATAGGGATTTAATACAGGAGGGGATGGGATAGGGATTTAATACAGGAGGGGATGGGATGTGGATTTAATACAGGAGGGGATGGGATAGGGATTTAATACAGGAGGGGATGGGATGTGGATTTAATACAGGAGGGGATGGGATGGGGATTTAATACAGGAGTGGATGGGATGGGGATTTAATACAGGAGGGGATGGGATGGGGATTTAATACAGGAGTGGATGGGATGGGGATTTAATACAGGAGGGGATGGGATAGGGATTTAATACAGGAGGGGATGGGATGGGGATTTAATACAGGAGGGGATGGGATGGGATATAATACAGGAGGGGATGGGATAGGGATATAATACAGGAGGGGATGGGATGGGGATTTAATACAGGAGGGGATGGGATGGGATATAATACAGGAGGGGATGGGATGGGATATAATACAGGGGGGGATGGGATAGAGATTTAATACAGGAGGGGATGGGATGGGATTTAATACAGGAGGGGATGGGATAGGGATTTAATACAGGAGGGGATGGGATAGGGATTTAATACAGGAGGGGATGGGATGGGGATTTAATACAGGAGGGGATGGGATGGGATATAATACAGGAGGGGATGGGATGGGGATTTAATACAGGAGGGGATGGGATGGGGATTTAATACAGGAGTGGATGGGATGGGGATTTAATACAGGAGGGGACGGGATGGGATATAATACAGGAGGGGATGGGATGGGGATTTAATACAGGAGTGGATGGGATGGGGATTTAATACAGGAGGGGATGGGATGGGGATTTAATACAGGAGGGGATGGGATGGGGATTTAATACAGGAGTGGATGGGATGGGGATTTAATACAGGAGGGGACGGGATGGGATATAATACAGGAGGGGATGGGATGGGGATTTAATACAGGAGTGGATGGGATGGGGATTTAATACAGGAGGGGATGGGATGGGGATTTAATACAGGAGGGGATGGGATGGGGATTTAATACAGGAGTGGATGGGATGGGGATTTAATACAGGAGGGGACGGGATGGGATATAATACAGGAGGGGATGGGATGGGGATTTAATACAGGAGTGGATGGGATGGGGATTTAATACAGGAGGGGATGGGATGGGGATTTAATACAGGAGGGGATGGGATGGGGATTTAATACAGGAGTGGATGGGATGGGGATTTAATACAGGAGGGGATGGGATGGGATATAATACAGGAGGGGATGGGATGGGGATTTAATACAGGAGTGGATGGGATGGGGATTTAATACAGGAGGGGATGGGATGGGGATTTAATACAGGAGTGGATGGGATGGGGATTTAATACAGGAGGGGATGGGATAGGGATTTAATACAGGAGGGGACGGGATGGGATATAATACAGGAGGGGATGGGATGGGGATTTAATACAGGAGTGGATGGGATGGGGATTTAATACAGGAGGGGACGGGATGGGATATAATACAGGAGGGGATGGGATGGGGATTTAATACAGGAGGGGATGGGATGGGGATTTAATACAGGAGGGGATGGGATGGGGATTTAATACAGGAGTGGATGGGATGGGGATTTAATACAGGAGGGGATGGGATGGGGATTTAATACAGGAGTGGATGGGATGGGGATATAATACAGGAGGGGATGGGATAGGGATTTAATACAGGAGTGGATGGGATGGGGATTTAATACAGGAGGGGATGGGATGGGGATTTAATACAGGAGGGGATGGGATGGGGATTTAATACAGGAGGGGATGGGATGGGGATTTAATACAGGAGGGGATGGGATGGGGATTTAATACAGGAGGGGATGGGATGGGGATTTAATACAGGAGGGGATGGGATGGGATATAATACAGGAGGGGATGGGATGGGGATTTAATACAGGAGGGGATGGGATGGGATATAATACAGGAGGGGATGGGATGGGGATTTAATACAGGAGGGGATGGGATGGGATATAATACAGGAGGGGATGGGATAGGTGCAACTCTGTCATGCCAATCCTGGATTGTGTTGTGTGCTTTAGAACAGGTGTAATTCTTGCACCTGTCCCAGAGTGTGGCTCCTGTTTTAGGACAGGTGTAACTCTGTCGTTCCTGTTTGCAATGGGGCGTGTGCTTTGGAACACGTGTAACTCTGTCGTAGGTGTCTCGGAATGGACCATTTTTTTAAGAGCTGTAACTCTGTCATGCCTGTTCCAGAATGTGCCTTGTGCTTTAGAACAGGTGTAACTCTCTCATACCTGTTCCAGAATGTACTTGTGCTTTAGAACAGGTGAAACTGTGTTGTACCTATCCTTATGCCCCAAATCCAGAATACTAAAAGAAGTAGCCATGGAAATAATGGATACATTGGTTGTCATCTTCCAAAATTCTATAGATTAAGAAACAGTTCCTGCAGATTGGAGGGTGGCAAATGTAACCCTACTATTTAAAAAAAGAGGGAGAGAGAAAACAGGGAACTACAGACCAGTTAGCCTAACATCAGTAGTAGGGAAAATGCTAGAGTCTATTATAAAGGATGTGATAACAAGACACTTAGAAAATATAAATGGGATTAGACAAAGTCAACATGGATTTATGAAAGGGAAATCGTGTTTGACAAACCTACTGGAGTTTTTTGAGGATGTAACTGGTAGAAGAGACAAGGGAGAACCAGTGGATGTGGTATATTTGGATTTTCAGAAGGTCTTTGATAAAGTCCCACATAAGAGGTTAGTGTGCAAAATTAAAGCACATGTAATTGGGGGTAATATACTGGCATGGATTGAAAATTGGTTAACAGACAGGAAACAGAGTAGGAATAAATTGGTCTTTTTCAGGGTGGCAGGCGGTGACTAGTGGGGTACCGCAGGGATCAGTGCTTGGGCCCCAGCTATTCACAATATATATCAATGATTTGGATGAGGGAACCAAATGTAATATTTCCAAGTTTGCTGATGACACAAAACTAAGTGGGATTGTGAGTTGTGAGAAGGATGCAAAGAGGCTTCAAGGTGATTTAAACAAGTTGAGTGAGTGGGCAAATACATGGCAGATGCAGGATAACGTGGATAAATGTGAAGTTATCCACTTCGGTAGGAAAAACAGAAAGGCAGAGTATTATTTAAATGGTGATAGATTGGGAAATGTTGATGTACAGAGGGACCTGGGTGTCCTTGTACAACAGTCACTGAAAGCAAACAAGCAGGTGCAGCAAGCAGTTAGGAAGGCAAATGGCATGTTGGCATTCATTGCAAGAGGATTTGAGTACAGGAGCAAGGATGTCTTACTACAGTTATACAGGGCCTTGGTGAGACCACACCTGGAGTACTGTGTGCAGTTTTGATCTCCTTACCTAGGAAAGCATATACTTGACATAGACGGAGTGCAGCGAATGTTCACCAGACTGATTCCTGGGATGGCAGGACTGTCGTATGAATGGAGAGATTGGGTCGACTAGGTCTGTATTCACTATAGTTTAGAAGAATGAGAGGGGATCTCGTGGAAACGTATAAAATTTTGACAGGGCTAAACAGACTGGATGCACGTAGGTTGTTTCCCCTGGCTGGGGGGTCTAGAACGAGGGGTCACAGTCTCAGGATACGGGGTAGGACATTTAGGATTGAGATGAGGAGAAATTTCTTCATTCAGAGGGTGGTGAACCTGTGGAATTCACTACCACAGACAGCTGTAGGGACCAAGTCACTGAATATATTTAAGAAGGAGATAGATAGATTTCTAGACACAAAAGGCATCAAGGGGTATGGGGAGAGAGCGGGAATATGGTATTGAGATAGAGGATCAGCCATGATCATATTGAATGGCGGAGCAGGCTCGAAGGGCCAAATGGCCGACTCCTGCTCCTATTTTTCTATGTTTCGATGCTGCTCTCCCGATGTCTGCTCCTCTCTCCCAATGTCTGCTCCTCTCTTGATGTCTGCTCCTCACTCGATGTCTGCTCCTCTCTCCCGATGTCTGCTCCTCTCTCCCGATGTCTGTTGCTCTCCCGATGTCTGCTCCTCTCTCCCAAGATCCCATTTGTGCAAGTGAATGAATTTTTAAACTTTAATTATTTTATAGCTAGGATCAGTGTGGAAAGGGTTTACGCACAATTCCACACCAAGCCCTGGATTTGAACTCAGCGTGGGATCGGCCTGTGCGAGGATCCGAGGTGAGCCACAGACTCAGATCTCAATTCCCGGAGAGATTTTGGGGGAAAAGTTGAGTCGCGCCCCGGAAAAATTAGCGCCCCTGCGACGGAAATTGATGGTTGCACCCCAAGAGGGATGTGGGGTGCTACTGGAAGCACACCGCCTCCCTCTTGGGGCGCTGCGATGGAATGTCGCTGCGCTACGTGCTGCGGTATTACAGGCCTTACTCCCCTTCTTAAAGGGGAGGGGCCTTGCGCACTGCGATCTGGGGCCTAGCTGGGCCCCCGGGGATCGGGAGTGCCGGCAAAAGAGCCCGGCACTCAAGAGAAGTGCCGGGCTCATGGAGTGCAGATGGCGCTCCGCTGGGGGTGGCGGGGGCGGGTCAGGAGGCCCAGGACGGCAGCGGAGGCAGGTGCTGGCAGGCGGCCAGCAACAAAAATGGCCGCCCGACACCTCGCCTTTAAATAGCGCCTCTCCGGCCGCAGGTAGGCCACCCCCTGACCCTGTCGGACATAGCGTTCGGCGGCAAGTCAGGGGGCGCTACCGAAGATGGCGGCCGGGGCACGAGCGGGGTGCTGCGCATGGCGATGATGTCATTGCCAGCGGCGCAGCGCCACGGGGCGCTACCGTTTACCGCCGCTGCTAATCTCCCGCTGAATTTTGCGGGAGGCATTGGCAGCGACGCGCCAGGGCGCTAGTTGCTTTGCGTCCTCTTAGAGCACTAACGGCAGGCGCAAAGCAACCGAACTTTTCCCCCTTTAACTCCAAGTTATCGTTTCCATATTCAGGCTCTGACTCTGGCCGAACCCGTCAGGAATCACTGGCTGGCCCAGGGCGGGGGATGGGAGGAGAGCGTGAATTCAGTTGGCAGGTGGCCTTCGCTGGTCCCCAGATGTCTGGTAAGTCATTGTTATAATATGGGCAAATATGGCAGACAATTTGTGCAGAGCAAGATCCCATTCGTGCAAGTGAATGAATAACCATATCAATCTGTGTTGGGTAGTGTTAATTGGGGGAGGAATGTTGGCCAGGACACCACGGAGACTTGAGACGGGCGGAGGAGACGGGCAGAGAGACGAGAGACAGATAGAGGAGACGAGAGACAGACAGAGGGAATGAATTTCAGAGTTTAGGGCCTTGGCAGTTGAAGGCATGGCTGCCAATGGTGGAGCGATTAAATTCGGGAATGCGCAAGAGGCCAGAATTAATGGAGCTCAGAGATCTCGGGCTGGAGGAGGTTACAAAGACAGGGAGGAATGAGGCCATGGAGGAATTTGAAAGCAAGGATGATAATTTTAAAATTGAAACATTGGTGGACCAGGAGTCAATGTATGTCAGCAAGCACAGGGGTGATGGGTGAATGGGACATGGTACGAGTTGGGATGCAGGCAGCAGAGTTATAGATGAGCTTAAGTTTATGGAGGGTGGAAGATGGAAGGCCGGCCAGGAGAGCTTTGGAATAGTCAAGTCTAGAGGTAGCAAAGGCATGGATGAGGGTTTCAGCAGCAGATGAGCTAAAACAGGGTCGGAGACGGGCGATGTTACGGAGGTGGAAATAGGCGGTCTAAGTGATGGAGAGGATCAGGGTCAAACACCAAGGTTGCGAACAGCCTGTTTCAGCCTCAGACTGTTGCCAGGGAGAGGAATGGAGTCAGTGGCTAGGGAATGGAGTTTGTGGCGGAGACCGAAGACAATAGATTCAGGGGGAGAAATTCGGTATCGCCCCATTTGGGGCGCAATTATCGGCCGGGCGCAAAGTTTAGCGCCTGGTGCTAATTATTGCCTCCGACTGCAAACTTGGCTATTATCACCCCTGGAGGTGATTGGAGCGCAAAATGAGGTGCTACACACCTGTCTTAAGGTGGAAAGGCCGAGGAGCGAGGCGCTAACTCAGAGCGCGGGCGAAGCTCATGTGATGTCAGTTAGCGATGGAACACAGACACACTGGCGCCGGCCAGTTCTTAAAGGGGAGGGTCGATCTTGCTCTCCAGCCACACCCTGCTCATTGCAGGCTTGAATCTCGGCCTGGACAGACCTGTGCATGAAATCTTCAGCAAATGACTATGGAGAGGGTCAGGGAACGAGCTCAGCGTTTCAGCAACCGGGCCTTGGAGGCTCTGGTTGGCGCGGTGGAGCGCAGAAGATCTATACTCTACCCTGAGAGTGGCAGGAGGCCATTGCCGCGCGACTACAGAAGAGTGTGGAGGGAGGTGGCTCATCACGTCTCCTCCAGGAGCCTGGTGCCCAGGACCCACACACAATGTCGCAAAAAGTTCAACAACCTCACTCGGGTCGTCAGGGTGAGTGGCTGTTTTTCAATACCTCTCCGTTCCTCCATCTCAAACTCACTCTATGGCCAGAGGGTCTTAAAACCCCAATGCCCAACACTCATGCAAGACCTATGGCCATCTCATAAAACACACATGCACATTCCACACCTTGCATACATTAAGGGCTATTCTACTGTGGGAGGCACATCAGGCAAGCACATGGCTGTATACATTAAGGACTATTCACCTATGGGAGGCACATAAGGCAAGCACATGGCTGCATACATTAAGGGCTATTCAACTATGGGAGGCACATCAGGCAAGACCATGGCTGCATATTTACTCAGACGCTGTCCTTTTTCTTGCAGGCCAAGCTATCTCACAACAGGAGACAGCAGCAACGGACGGGTGGAGGGCAGCCTCAGCTGCAACCCCTCAGCTTTCTCTTCTCTCTCAGTCCACTTGTCCCTCACAACACCAGCCTTTGACACTTTCAATCCAACTTACTAAATCACTCCACTCCTTGCTCCCTTACTGCACCCCTGTCCTCACGCTAAAGCCACTCTTGTACCTCCCTGCTTTCAGATGGTGATTCACCAGCTGAGGAGATGGGCCCTCAAGCTGGCAGTGGGAGTGAAGCCACAGGTGAGGAGGAAAAGGAAGCCGGAGCCTCAGCGCCAGCATCTCCCGAGGAAGCCCATGCCCACACTGGGACCATGTCTTACCTGGAGGGGAGCAGGGGGGAAGGGTCTGATGAGGGTCAAGCTCCAGGACCCAGCAGGCTGCAGCAACGTGATGGGGATAGGGAAGCCCGGGGGCCTTCTCCCCGGAGGGAGAGTAGGCCAGCGAGTCCTGCTGCACAAGACACAGAGGAGGAGTGGCTCATCGCTGAAATGAACACCCAGGCAGTGGACATGCACACTCAGCTCATGGGTGCAATGGGAAGGGTGCCCTAAAGCCCGAAAGCATTGATGTACTCCGTTGCAGCACAGGCGGACGCCACGCAACTGCTTAGTGCTGTAATTCAGTCACTGGCTGCCGTGATCCAATCTCAGACTGCTCTCATGCAGTCTCAGATTGAGGCCACGCAAGCACTGACTGCTGCCATCATCGCTGGTTCAGCCACATTGCCTCGGGGCTCTCACGGTGCCGCAGCTGGCCAGCAATCTGTGCTCCAGCAGATTGCTCCGGATGCTGAGGTGCTGCCCCGTGGGAGTGCCAGTGTGTCGGTCGAGCAGGGAGGTGCTGTCCTCTCTCAGGATGACAGCATTCCTGCTCCCACCACTGTCACTTCCCCATTGCACTTGCCACCGCCTGTAGCCCAGACTGCTGCCACCCATGCAGAATTGGTGCAGTCTGCAGCCGGGCCCTTCAGGCCCAGAGCTGGTCGAGGGCGTCCTTCAAGGGCATCTGTAGTCTCAGATTCTGACAATCAGCAGCCTTCCACCAGCCTTGCTGCAGCCACTGGGGCCCCATTACGGAGGAGCAGTAGGGTGGGAAGGGGGCAAGTGGGCAAGGGAAGGAGATTACCCTCGAAGGGCAAAAAGTAGTAGGTCTCAAGAAATGTTGGGAATGTTTTTATTAAAGGCCGCAATTCGTCTGATAACTTTTGTTCAGTGTTTTGGCCATTATCTCCAGGTTGTGAGAATCAGTTATGTTAATTATTGATTTTTTGTGTTTGTTTCTATTAGTTGGTCATGAATAAATGACACACACAGAGTTTGTACAATAAAAAAGTTGTTGTATTCAAAATGTACATGTTTGGCCTTTGGAATCCTTGCTGCCTTGGCCGGCTATAGGGGTTGCGGGTTGCTTTCTATCATGTTGTTCTCCATGCCAGAAGCCATTTCCTGAGTAGGGGCCTAGAAGCGGCTTGTTATCAATCTTTGACGGATGGCCCTTGCAGTTTCAACATTGTGGGCCTCCCTCCCGCCTTGGTACTGCTGCTGATCATCCTCCTCCTCTTCCTCATCCTCCTCCTCCTCCACTTCCTCCTCCTCCTCCTCCTCCGGTGGTGCACCAATGCCTGGTGGCATTGGCTGGGTCCTGAGGATTGCAAGGTTATGAAGAATGCAGCAAACAACTATGAAGAGGGAGACTCGCTCAGGTGAGTACTGCAGGGCTCCCCTAAGGGGTCCAGACAGCGGAACTGTTGCTTGAGCACGCCGATCGTCTGCTCAATGATGTTCATAAGAACATAAGAACATAAGAAATAGGAGCAGGAGTAGGCCAATCGGCCCCTCGAGCCTGCTCCGCCATTCAATAAGATCATGGCTGATCTGATCCTAACCTCAAATCTAAAGAACACAAGAAGTAGGAGCAGGACCCAGCCACTCAGCCCCTGGGCCCGCTCCGCCACCCACAGGGCCTTGACCAAACCGAACTCAGCCTCATGTCCAATTTCCTGCCCGCTCCCCGTAACCCCTAATTCCCTTTACTTTGAGGAAACTGTCTATTTCTGTTTTAAATTTATTTAATGATGTAGCTTCCACAGCTTCCTGGGGCAGCAAATTCCACAGACCCACTACCCTCTGAGTGAAGAAGTTTCTCCTCATCTCAGTTTTGAACGAGCAGCCCCTTATTCTAAGATTATGCCCCCTAGTTCTAGTTTCACCCATCCTTGGGAACATCCTTACCGCATCCACCCGATCAAGCCCCTTCACAATCTTATATGTTTCAATAAGATCGCCTCTCATTCTTCTGAACTCCAATGAGTAGAGTCCCAATCTACTCAACCTCTCCTCATATGTCCACCCCCTCATCCCCGGGATTAACCGAGTGAACCTTCTTTGTACTGCCTCGAGAGCAAGTATGTCTTTTCTTAAGTATGGACACCAAAACTGTATGCAGTATTCCAGGTACGGTCTCACCAATACCTTATATAACTGCAGCAATACCTCCCTGTTTTTATAATCTATCCCCCTAGCAATAAAAGCCAACATTCCGTTGGCCTTCTTGATCACCTGCTGCAGCTGCATACTAACTTTTTGATTTTCTTGCACTAGGACCCCCAGATCCCTTTGTACTGCAGTACTTTCTAGTTTCTCGCCATTAAGATAATAACTTGCTCTCTGATTTTTCCTGCCAATGTGCATAACCTCACATTTTCCAATATTGTATTGCATCTGCCAAATCTCCGCCCACTCACCCAGCCTGTCTATATCCCCTTGTAGGTTTTTTATGTCCTCCTCACTTTCTATTTTCCCTCCCATCTTTGTATCATCTGCAAACTTTGATATGTTACACTTGGTCCCCTCCTCCAAATCGTTAATATAGATTGTAAAGAGTTGGGGACCCAGCACTGACCCCTGCGGAACACCACTGGCTACTGGTTGCCAGTCCGAGAATGAACCATTTATCCCAACTCTCTGCTTCCTGTTAGATAACCAATCCTCCACCCATGCCAGAATATTACCCCCAATCCAGTGATTTTTTATCTTGAGCAATAATCTTTTATGTGGCACCTTGTCAAATGCCTTCTGGAAGTCTAAATACACTACGTCCACTGGTTCCCCTTTATCCACCCTGTACGTTATGTCCTCAAAGAACTCAAGCAAATTTGTCAGACATGACTTCCCCTTCATAAAGCCATGCTGACTTTGTCCTATTAAATTATGTTTATCTAAATGTTCCGTTACTGTCTCCTTAATAATAGACTCCAAAATTTTACCCACCACAGATGTTAGGCTAACTGGTCTATAATTTCCAGCCTTCTGCGTACTACCCTTTTTAAATAAAGGTGTTACATTAGCAGTTTTCCAATCTGCCGGGACCTTTGCTGAGTCCAGGGAATTTTGGAAAATTATTACCAAAGCATCCACAATCCCTACTGCCACTTCCCTCAAGACCCTAGGATGTAAGCCATCAGGTCTAGGGGATTTATCTGCCTTGAGTCCCATTATTTTACTGAGTACCAATTCCTTAGTGATGTTAATCATATTTAGCTCCTCCCCCCTAGAGCCCCCTGTTTGTCCAGTGTTGGGATATTCTTAGTGTCCTCTACTGTAAAGATTGAAACAAAATATTTGTTCAGCATTTTTGCCATCTCCATGTTTCCCACCATTAATTTCCCGGTCTCACCCTCTAAGGGACCTACGTTTGCCTTAACCACCCTTTTTCTTTTGATATAACTATAGAAACTCTTGCTATCTGTTTTTATATTTTTTGCTAATTTATTTCCATAATCTATCTTCCCTTTCTTAATCAATCCTTTAGTTACTTTTTGCTGTCTTTTGAAGACTTCCCAATCTTCTATCCTCCCACTAAGTTTGGCTACCTTATACGTCCTTGTTTTTAGTCGGATACTATCCTTAATTTCTTTACTTAGCCACGGATGGCTGTCATTTCTTTTACACCCTTTTTTCCTCAGTGGAATATATATTTTTTGAAAGTTGTAAAATAACTCCTTAAATGAACACCACTGCTCATGTACCGTCTTACCCTTTAATCTATTTTCCCAGTCCACTTTAATCAATTCCGGTCTCATACCATCATAGTCTCCTTTATTCAAGCTCAGTACGCTTGTTTGAGAACCAACCTTCTCACCCTCTAATTGGATATGGAATTCAACCATGTTATGGTCACTCATTCCAAGGGGATCCTTAACTAGGACATTATTAATTAATCCTGACTCATTACACAGGACCAGGTCCAAGGTTGCTTGCCCCCTTGTAGGATCAGTTACATACTGCTCAAGAAATCCATCCCTAATACACTCAATAAACTCTTCCTCAAGGCTGCCCTGCCCAATTTGATTTGTCCAGTTAATATGATAGTTAAAATCCCCCATAATTATAGCTGTTCCCTTATTACATGCCCCAACTATGTCCTGATTAATACTTCTTCCAGCAGATTTGCAACTATTAGGAGGCCTATAAACTACTCCCACTAGTGTTTTTTTCCCCTTATTATTCCTTATCTCCACCCAAACTGTTTCATTATCCTGATCCTTTGACCCAATATCATTTCTCTGTATTACAGTGATTCCTTCCTTTATTAACATAGCCACCCCACCTCCCCTTCCTTCCTGCCTGTCCTTCCTGATTGTTAAATACCCTGGCATATTTAATTCCCAGTCATTGTCATCCTGCAGCCATGTTTCTGTAATGGCCACAAGATCATACCCATATGTAGTTATTTGTGCCGTTAACTCGTCCATTTTGTTACGAATGCTACGTGCATTCAGATAAAGAACTTTCAAATATGTTTTGTGACACTTAGTTCCTGCTTTTTCCTTTTTTAACACTTTACCTTTTACTCCATACCTTCTGTCCCTTCCTGTCCCTTCTGTCTCCCTGCTCAGGTGCCCAACCCCCTGCCACTTTAGTTTAAACCCTCCCCAACAGCACTAGCATCACTCCCCCTAGGACTGCAGTCCTGGCCCTGCCCAGGTGCAGACCATCTGGTTTGTACTGGTCCCACCTCCCCCAGAACCGGTTCCAATGTCCCAGGAATTTGAATCCCTCCCCCTTGCACCATTCCTCTAGGCACGTATTCATTTGAAATATCCTTCTATTTCTACTCTGACTAGCACGTGGCACTGGTAGCAATCCTGAGAAATAGGCACATGGGAATATGATGTCGTGGCAATAACGGAGACCTGGCTCAAAAAAGTGCAGGATTGGGTATTAAATATTCCCGGATATCGGGTGTTCAGGAAAGATAGGGAAGGAAAGATAAGAGGTGGTGTGGCAGTATTGATTAAGTTGAATATTACAGTGCTGGAGAGAGAGGATGTCCTGGAGGGGTCAAGGACAGAATCTATTTGGTTAGAGTTAAGAAACAATAGAGGTGCCATTACACGACTAGGTGTATTCTATAGGCCACCAACTAGTGGGAAGGATATAGAGGAGAAAATTTGCAGGGAAATTACAGAGAGGTGCAAGAACTATAGAGTACTAATGGGGGACTTCAATTATCCTAATATAGACTGGGATAGTAATAGTGTAAAGGGCAGAGAGGGGCAAGAATTTCTGAAGTGTGTTCAAGTGAACTTTCTTGATCAGTACATTTCCGGCCCAATGAGGAAGGAGGCATTGCTGGGTTAAGTGGAGCAAGTGTCAGTAGGGGAAACTTAGGAAACAGTAATCATAGTATCATAAGATTTAGATTAGCTATGGAAAAGGACAGGGAGCAATCTAGAGTAAAAATACTTAATTGGAGGAGGGCCAATTTCAGTGGGTTGAGAATGGTTCTGGCCCAGATAAATTGGAATCAAAGATTGGCAGGCAAAACTGTAATCAAACAATGGGCTGCCTTTAAAGAGGAGATGGTTCAGGTACAGTCGAGGTACATTCCCACGAGAGGGAAAGGTAGGGCAACCAAAGTCAGAGCTCCCTGGATGATGAAAGAGATAGAGAGTAAGATAAAGCAGAAAATGGGGGCTTATGACATATGTCAGGTTGAGAATACAAGTTAGAACCAGGCTGACTATAGAAAGTTCAGAGGGGAAGTGAAAAAGGAAATAAGAATGGCAAAGAGAGAGTATGAGAAAAGATTGGCAGCCAACATAAAAGTGAATCCAAAAGTCTTCTGTAAGCATATAAATAGTAAACGGGTAGTAAGAGGAGGGGTGGGGCCGATTAGGGACCAAAAAGGAGACCTACACATGAAGGCAGAGGGCATGGCTGAGGTACTAAATGAGTACTTTGCATCTGTCTTTGCCAAGGAAGAAGATGCTGTCAAAGTCATAGTGAAAGAGGAGGTAGTTGGGATACTGGATGGGCTAAAAATTGATAAAGAGGAGATACTAGAAAGGCTGGCTGTATTTAAAGTAAATAAGTCACCAGGACTGGATGGGATGCATCCTAAGATGCTGAAGGAAGTAAAGGTGGAAATTGCGGAGGTACTGGCCATAATCTTCCAATCCTCCTTACATACAGGGATGGTGCCAGAGGACTGGAGAATTGCAAATCTTACACCCTTGTTCAAAAAAGCATGTAAGGATAAACCCAGCAACTACAGGCCAGTCAGTTTAACCTCGGTGATGGAGAAGGTTTTAGAAACGATAATCCGGGACAAAATTAAGTCATTTGAACAAGTATGGATTAATTAAGGAAAGCCAGTACGGATTTGTTAAAGGCAAATCATGTTTAACCAACTTGATTGAGTTTTTTGATGAGGTAACAGAGAGGTTTGATGAGGGCAATGCGGTTGATGTGGTGTACATGGACTTCCAAAAGGCGTTTGATAAAGTGCCACATAATAGGCTTGCCAGCAAATTTGAAGCCCATCGAATAAAAGGGACAGTGGCAGCATGGATACAAAATTAGCTAAGTGACAGGAAACAGAGAGTAGTGGTGAACGGTTGTTTTTCGGACTGGAGGAAGGTATACAGTGGTGTTCCCCAGAGGTCGGTATAGGATCACTGCTTTTCTTGAAATATATTAATGACTTGGACTTGGGTATGATGCGGAGATGCCGGTGTTGGACTGGGGTGGACAAAAGTGAGAAGTCGCACAACACCAGGTTATAGTCCAACAGTTTTATTTGAAATCTTTGAAAGACTTCACCTGACGAAGGGGCAGCAGCTCCGAAAGCTTGTGATTTCAAATAAAACTGTTGGACTATAACCTGGTGTTGTGCGACTTCTCACTTTGGACTTGGGTGTACAGGGTACAATTTCAAAATTTTCAGATGACACAAAACTTGGAAGAATAATGAACAGTGAGGAGGATAGTGGTAGACTTCAAGAGGACATAGACAGGCTGGTGGAATGGGCAGACACGAGGCAGAAAAGTGTGAAGTGATACATTTTGGTAGGAAGAACGAGGAGAGGCATTATAAACCAAAGGGTACAATTCTAAAGGGGGTGCAGGAACAGAGAAATCTGGGGGTATATGTGCACAAATCATTGAAGGTGACAGGGCAGATTGAGAAAGCGGTTAAAAAAGCATACGGGATATTGGGCTTCATAAATAGAGGTATGGATTGCAAAAGCGTGGAAATTATGATGAACCTTTATAAAACACTGGTTCGGCCTCAACTGAAGTATTGTGTCCAATTCTGGGCACTGCATTTTAGGAAGGATGTGAAGGCCTTTGAGAGGGTGCAGAAAAGATTTACAAGAATGGTTCCAGGGATGAGGAACTTCAGTTATGTGGATAGACTGGAGAAGCTGAGGTTGTTCTCCCCAGAGCAGAGAAGATTGAGAGGAGATTTGATGGAGGTGTTCAAAATCATGAGGGGTCTGGACAGAGTAGATAGAGAGCAACTGTTCCCATTGGCGGAAGGGTGGAGAACTAGAGGACACAGATTTAAGGTGATTGGCAGAAGAACCAAAGGTGACATGAGGATAAACCTTTTAGGCAGTGAGTGGTTAGGATCTGGAATGCGCTGCCTGAAAGGGTGGTGGAGGCAGATTCAATTGTGGCTTTCAAAAGGGAATTGGATAACTACCTGAAAGAAAACATTTGCAAGGCTATGGGGAAAGGGCGGGGGAGTGGGACTAGCTGAAGTGCTCTTGCAGAGAGCCGGCACGGGCTTGATGGGCCGAATGGATCCTTCTGTGCTGTAACCAGTCTATGATTCTATGGTTCTATGATTCTATCCTTTCAGGCAGTGCATTCCAGATCATAACAGCTCACTGCGTTAAAAAAACTGTCTCCTCATGTTGCCCTTGGTTATTTTACCAATCACCTTAAATCTGTGTCCTTTGGTAACTGACCCTTCTGCCACTGGAAACAGTTTCTCCTTATTTACTCTTTCAAAACCGTTCGTGATTATGAACACCTCTATTTAATCTACCATTAACCTTCTCTAAGGAGAACAACCCCAGCTTTTCCAGTCTCTCCACATAACTGAAGTCCTGCATCCCTGGTACCATTCAGGTAAAGCTCCTCTGCACCCTCTCTAAGGCCTTGACATCCTTCTAAATGTATTGCCAAGAATTGGACACAATACTCCAGCTGGGGCCGAACTAGTGTTTTATAAAGATTTACCATAATGTCCTTGCTTTTGTACTCTGTGCCTCTATTTATAAAGCCAAGAATCCCAGATACTTTTTTAACAGCCTTCTCAACTTGTCCTGCCACCTTCAAGGATTTGTGTACATTCACCCCCTAGTCTGTTCCTGCACCCCCTTTAAAATTGAACCATTTAGTTGAAATTGCCTCTCCTCATTCTTCCTACCAAAATGCATCACTTCACAATTCTCTGCTTTAAATTTCATCTGCCATATCTCTGCTCATTTCACCAGTCTGCCTATGTCCGCCAGAAATCTGCTAATATCCTCCTCACTGTTTACTACATTTCCGAGTTTCGTGTCATCTGCAAATTTGAAATGATGTCCTGTATACCCAAATCTAGGTCAAAATGAGTAGTGGTCCTAATACTGACCCCTTGGGGATACGACTGTATACCTCCCTCCAGCCTGAAAAACACGACTCTCTGCTTCCTGCCCCTTACCAATTTAGTATCCATTCAACCACTGCCCCTTTAATCCCATGGGCTAAATCTCCGACTTAAGTTGCTCTCAGCAAATTTGTAAAACAAAGAAATGATGCCTCTCTCTTTAACTTTACCTACTGGGAGTCTTTAAAATAGGTTTCCATGAATGATTCTCTTACAGTAGATGGTGGGATGCTTCAGACTGGTATTTATTCTTAACTTTCGGCTGCCTCCCCTCATTATCTTTCTAACTCTTACAACTAAATGCTGTCATTCCAGAGGGGGGGATGCAGCCAGCCAGCTCCGGGGGAGGTCCCGCCTCCCAGTTTCTGGTCGGAGAGCAGAGGGTAAGTGTGTGAGTGTGCGAGTACCGCACTTGTCACATCCCAGCCAGTGCTCAGCCAAGGAGCAGCGTTGCAACTGTGGAGGTCTGCCTCACCGCTGGATTTAACTTACAGACAGATCGAGGAGCATTCGACAGCCGTGCTGGTCCATTCGGAGCAGCGGGGCAATCTGCAGTGATTCAGCCAGAGCACCGTAAGGAAAAGAAGAAGAAAAGGAAGTTTTCCCCAGAGTTTTCGGCGCTGTTCTGAAGCTGAGAATGAGTGCTTGCTGCAGGCATCACATTACTAAATTCATCCAGTCTCTCGTCAGACTGATAACTGGCTCCCTCCAGAAAGGTAAGAGCTGCTTCACTCTCTCCTCGCCCTGGTTAGCGTTGCTTCCAGCTGTAGACAGAGCGCCAGCTTCAGTTTTCTCCTGGAGAGAAGGAGGTTATCTGCGGCAGCGCTGAGATGCTGTTGAGGTGGACCCTGTGGGATCCGTGCGTTGGAATTGTGTGAGAGTGATGTGTGAACAGGGGCTGGCTGCTTTGGGCTTCTATATTTCATTGTTCTGTGCAATTTGTATCAATAATAAATTGCTCCGAGACCTTTCAGCAACAGCAGTTTGAAGCTCTCAGAGACTATAAGTGATGTGTCTGCATGATTTGTGTCCAGTGAGACGGGCAAAGGAGCTGCATGCGATTTGCAGTGAGATACAAAGTACCAATTCAGACAAGTTCCCAAGCTATTGGAGACTCGTGTCAAGGATCTGGGAGCTAGGGAGAGAGCTTATGAATATCAGTGTAACTTCCGAACCGAATCAGTGCCTTAAACTCACTGCCTGCTACCTCTTATGGTTTTCCTTGAGATAATATTTGCTTTAAGTCTGTGTGCCGGTTTGTCGATGTGTTGAGTTTGGGGGAGACTCGGTGAGAAATTCGGTTGGTTAGCGCCTCCGGTTAGTGTCGGGGGGGGGGGGGCGGTAATGGGGCACTAAGGGGTGAGAGACCGGGCGCGGTGAATGCAGCGACGCCCGCGAACTTCAGTGCCGGTTTACCGCTAGCGCTAACTCTTACCGCCTGGGCCTCTAGCGCCTCGCAGACCGTGACATCATAGAGTGCGCAGCGCCCCGTTATCGCCCCGGGTGTGACATTGCCTCCCGCCCCCTGCTGTGTCGCCGGGTGAAGAGGAGGCGTTGTCGACTCGGCTGGCCGCTTGGGGAGCACTAATCAAAGGGAATGGTTTTCAGGTAGGCCAACCTTTATTATTTGCACCAGTCTGGTGCCTGTTCAATGTTTTTGATGCTTCATTGCTGCAAGATGTCCAAGCCCTGTTCACACATCACCTTGCAATGCAGACCTGCCAACAAGTAGGTTGTGCACCATCACTGGCCCTTCCCTTTAAGCAAGGGAAGCAGCCTCTGATGCTGTTAGCGATGCGCTCCGAATTGTTCAGCGCTCTGCCGCTACAGCCCCACTCTCGGATTTTAGCACCCTATGAGAAGTGGTTAGCGCTTGATTTAGTGCTCCACTTCCCTCTTGGAGTGCTAAACCTGAATTTCCCGGCATCGGAGAGAATCATTAGCGCCTGGCACTACTTCTCCTGCTTTTCAAAAGTTAGCACCCCAAACGGGGCTGTACCGAATTTCGGTGATGTTTATCAGAGGATGATTAAGAAACGAATACAGAACTATCACATCACTCAATAGCACTACAAGTTCTGTTGGGCAAAGGCTTGACATTTATATCATCCTTGTCCTTGCATATAACTTGTTCGCTAGGTTGAAATATTCGCGGTCAGTACATATGCTGCTCTCACCTTCCTGCTGATATTCCTTTCTCTAAGGAGCACAGATCCCAGATTTCATTACTGCTCCAGCATCGCACTAAATGTGAAATGAGATGGAATGTGTGTAAGCCCCTGGCACAATGTGGTTTTTGAAGATGGGTCAGTGACAGCAGTGTGGAGATAATGTCTCACATTCAATGCCTCTAACCTAATAAAGTGTTTCTGATTGTTCTCCGGTTTGACACTAAGCTAACCGAGTCTACCTCTGATCATTTAATGTTCGGTTTGTTGATAAAAAGTGGGACCTTGGCAATCATTGCGATTTTCAGACTTCTGTATTGTGTCTGTGTTAAGATCAGTTCATAGTGTGGATTCCAAGGGGTTTCAATCAAGAACTACACTGTGTACATCTAGTGTTGTCTCATCTACCATCTCACAGAGAGGGAAAACAAACTTTATTCAGAGCAATATTCTTGGCAGTATTCTTTAAAGGGACATTGTCCCACACTGTGGCATGTGGGGATGGAATATCTGGGCACGGTCAGTTAGTAAGGCTGCTGAAACTCTAGGAAGGTTTGTTACACTGTGCCCAGATTACCCCAAATGTTGGAAATGTGCTTATACTTTTTAAATAGATCAAAGGTATATCTCAAGCACTGATCATCCCTCAGTTTACAAACATTGTGAAATGACTCACTGGAATCTGTTTTAAGTAACAGTGCGCCTTTAAGATACCTGAGCATTTAAAGGTGTGTTATAGCCACTGGACAGGACATGACCCTGAAACAAGATGAATATTCAGAGAATCATTTCTCTTTTTACCAGAAAAGGATTGTGTTCTGTAATCATCTGGTCAGGTTTTGTTTATATTCAGCCTGTTAGTTTACATTCAATACTCAACCTGTCGTGTTGTGTTCTATATTCAGCCTCTTGGGCTCTATTGTGTAGAGGCTCTCATCTCATCAACTGTTCCCCACCGAATGGGGGTATAGTTATTACTGAGGAAGACAGCAACAAAATATAAGAAGACGCTAATAAACTTAAGACTGGGTGTGCAACTGGCAAATTAATTTCAATATAGCTAAGTGTGAGGTGGTGCATTTTGGTAGGATAAATAAGGAGGCCGCATACCTTTTGGAAAATAAGAGGCTAAATGGGGTAGAGATGCAAAGGGATCTAGAGGTACAGATTCACAAATCATTAAAAGTAGCAACGCACGTTAACAAAGCTGTTAAAAAAGAGAGTAAAGCACTGGGATCATTTCTAAAGGAATAGAATTGAAAAGCAGAGAAGTTATGTTAAACATATATAGAACCTTGGTTACACCACACTTGGAGTACTGTGCACAGTTCTGGTCTCCATATTGAAAAAAAGGATACAGAGGCACTAGACAAGGTGCAATAAGATTTACAAGGATGATACCAGAACTGAGATGTAATAACTATCAGGAAATATTGAACATGCCTGGGGCTCTTAACTCTAGAAAAGAGATGACTGAGGGGGTAACCTGATAGAGGTCTTTAAAATTATGAAGAGTTTCAATAGAGTAGATGTCGATAGGATGTTTCCACTATATTCACCCGTTTGGGGATGGGACATTGAATGGGATAGGGTTTGAGACAGGGGATGAGACAGGGTATGAGAGAGAGGATGAGACAGGAGATGAGATAGCAGATGGGACAGGAGATGGGACAATGAATGAGACAGGAGATGGGACAGGAGATGGGACAGGAGATGAGAGAAGAGATGGGACAGGACATGGGACAGGAGATGAGACTGGGGATGGGACAGGAGATGAGACAGGGGATGGGACAGGAGATGGGACAGGGGATGGGACAGGGGATGTAACAGGGGATGGGACAGGAGATGGGACAGGAGATGGGACAGGAGATGAGACAGGAGATGAGACAGGAGATGGGACAGGAGATGAGATGGGATGGGACAGGAGATGGGACAGGAGATGGGACAGGAGATGGGACAGGAGATGAGACAGGAGATGAAATAGGAGATGAGACAGGGGATGGGTCAGGGGCTCAGACAGTTGATGGGACAGGGGATGATACAATAGATGGGACAGGAGATGAGACAGGGGATGGGACAGGAGATGGGACAGGGGATGAGACAGGGGATGAGACAGGGGATGGGACAGGAGATGAGACAGGGGATGAGACAGGGGATGGGACAGAGGATGAGTCAGGGGATGGGACATGGGATGGGACAGGAGATGAGACAGGTGATGAGACAGGGGATGGGACAGGGGATGGGACAGAGGATGGGGCATGGGATGGGACAGGAGATGAGACAGGGGATGGGACAGGAGATGGGACAGGAGATGTGACAGGAGATGAGACAGAAGATGGGACAGGGGATGAGACAGGGGATAAGACAGGGGATGAGACAGTAGAAGAGACAGAGGATGAGACAGGAGATGGGACAGGAGATGAGACAGGGGATGTGACAGGAGATGAGACAGGAAATGGGACAGGAGATGGGACAGAGCTGAGACAGGGGATGGGACAGGGGATGAGAGAAGATGTGAGACATTAGATGTGACAGGGGTGAGACAGAGGATGGGACAGGAGATGGGACAGGGGATGAGACAGGAGATGAGATATTGGATGGGACGGGATGAGACAGGAGATGGGACAGGGGCTGAGGCAGGAGATGAGACAGGAGATGGAATAAAAGCTGAGACAGGAGATCAGACAGGAGATGGGACAGGGGATGAGACAGGAGATGGGACCAGGGTGAGACTAGAGATGAGACAGGAGATGAGACAGTAGATTGGATGGGGGTGTGACAGGGGATGAGACAGGAGATGGAACAGGAGATGAGACAGTACATGGGACCGAGGTGAGACAGGGGATGGGACTGAAGATGTGACTGGAGATGGGACGGAGATGGGACAGGGGATGGGACAGGGGATGGGACAGGGGAATGGACAGTGGATGGGACAGGAGATGGGACAGGGGATGGGACAGGGGATGGGACAGGAGATGGGACTGGAGATGAGACAGGAAATGGGACAGGAGATGAGACAGGGGATGGGACAGGAGATGAGACAGGGGATGGGACAGGAGATGAGACAGGGGATGGGACAGGGGATGGGACAGGTGATGAGACAGGGATGGGACAGGAGATGGGACAGGGGATGGGACAGGAGATGGGACAGGGGATGGGACATGGGATGGGACAGGAGATGAGACAGGGGAAGGGAAAGGAGATGGGACAGGTGATGAGACAGGGGATGGGACAGGAGATGGGACAGGGGATGGGACAGGAGATGGGACAGGGGATGGGACAGGGGATGGGACAGGGGATGGGACAGGAGATGAGACAGGGGAAGGGAAAGGAGATGGGACAGGTGATGGGACAGGGGATTGGACAGGGGATGGGACAGGGGATGGGTTGGGGATTGGACAGGGGATGGGACAGGAGATGAGTCTGGGGATGGGACAGGAGATGAGACGGGGGAGGGGTCAGAGGATGGTACAGGGGATGGAACAGGAGATGAGACAGGGGATGGGACAGGAGATGAGAGAGGAGATGGGAGCGGAGATGAGACAGGAGATGTGACAGGAGATGGGACAGGGGACGGGACAGGAGATGGGACAGAGGATGGGACAGGAGATGGGACAGGAGATGAGACTGGGTAGGGACAGGAGATGGGACAGGGGAGGGGTCAGGGGATGGGACAGGGGATGAGACAGGAGATGAGACAGGGGATGGGACAGGGGATGAGACAGGAGATGGGACAGGGGATGGGAAAGGAGATGGGACAGGGGATGGGACAGGGGATGGGACAGGAGATGGCACAGGGGATGGGACAGGGGATGGGACAGGGGATGGGACAGGAGATGAGACAGGGGTGAGACAGAGGATGGGACAGGATATGATATAGGAGATGAGACAGGGGATGGGACAGGATATGAAATAGGAGATGAGACAGGGGATGGGACTGGAGATGAGACAGGGGATGGGACAGGGGATGAGACAGTGGATGGGACAGGCAATGGGACAAAAGATGAGACAGGGGATAGGACAGGAGATGGGACAGGAGATGGGACAGGGGATGGGACATGGGATGGGACAGGAGATGGGACAGGAGATGGGACAGGGGATGAGGCAGGGGATGAGGCAGGGGATGAGACATGAGATGGAGCAAGGAATAAAACAGGAGATGGGACAGGGGATGGGACAGGGGATGGGACAGGGGATGAGACATGAGATGGAGCAGGGAATAAAACAGGAGATGGGACAGGGGATGGGACAGGGGATGGGACAGGAGATAGGACAGGGGATGGGACAGGAGATGAGACAGGAGATGGGACAGGAGATGGGACAGGGGATGGGACATGAGATGGGACAGGGGATGAGACACGGGATGAGACAGGAGATGGGACAGGGGGTGAGACGGGATGGGACCGGGGATGAGACAGGAGATAGGATAGGGGTGAGGCAGGGGATGGAGCAGGGAATGGGACAGGAGATGGGACAGGTGATGGGACAGGAGATGATACAGGAGATGGGACAGGAGATGGGACAGGAAATGATACAGGAGATGGGACAGGGGATGAGACATGAGATGGGACAGGGGTGAGACAGGGGATTGGTCAGGGAATGGGACAGGGGATGGAACAGGAGATGAGACGGGATGGGACAGGAGATGGGGCAGGGGATGAGACAGGGGATGAGACAGGGGATAGGACAGCAGATGGGACAGGAGATGGGACAGGGGATGGGAAAGGGGATGGGACAGGAGATGGGACAGGGGATGGGACAGGAGATGGGACAGGAGATGGGACAGGAGATGAGACAGGGGATGGGACAGGGGACAGGTCAGGGGAAGGGACAGGGGATGGGACAGGAGATGAGATGGGATGGGACAGGAGATGGGACAGGAGATGGGACAGGAGATGGGACAGGAGATGAGACAGGAGATGAAATAAGAGATGAGACAGGGGATGGGTCAGGGGCTCAGACAGTTGATGGGACAGGGGATGATACAGTAGATGGGACAGGAGATGAGACAGGGGATGGGACAGGAGATGGGACCAGGGTGAAACTAGAGATGAGATAGGAGATGAGACAGGGGATGGGACAGGAGATGGAACAGGGGATGAGACAGGGATGGGACAGGAGATGGGACAGGAGATGGGACAGGAGATTGGACAGGGGATGGGACGGGGGATGGGACAGGGGATGGGACAGGAGATGAGACAGGGGATGGGACAGGAGATGAGACAGGGGATGGGACAGGAGATGGTACAGGAGATGGGACAGGGGATGAGACAGGAGATGAAATAGGAGATGAGACAGGGGATCGTGCAGGAGATCGGACAGGAGATGGGCCAGGGGATGGGACAGGGGCTGAGACAGTTGATGGGACAGGGGATGAGACATGGGATGCGACAGGAGATGAGACAGGGGATGGGACAGGAGATGGAACAGGGGATGAGACAGGGATGGGACAGGAATTGGGACAGGAGATGGGACAGGGGATGGGACAGGGGATGGGACAGTGAATGGGACAGGAGATGAGACAGCGGATGGGACATGGTGATGAGACAGGGGATGGGACAGGACATGGGACAGGGGTGGGACAGGGGATGGGTCAGGGATGGGACAGGGGATGGGACAGGAGATGAGACTGGGGATGGGACAAGAGATGGGACAGGGGACGGGTCACGGTATGGGACAGGAGATGAGACAGTGGATGGGACTGAAGATGGGACTGGAGATGGAACGGAGATGAGACAGGGGATGGAACAGAGATGAGACAGGAGATGGGACAGGAGATGAGACAGGAAATGGGACTGGAGATGAGACAGGGATGGGACAGGAGATGGGACAGGAGATGGGACAGGAGATGGGACGGGGATGGGACAGGAGATGGGACAGGGGATGGGACAGGGGATGGGACAGTGGATGGGACAGGAGATGAGACAGGGGATGGGACATGGGATGGGACAGGAGATGAGACAGGGGAAGGGAAATGAGATGTAACAGGTGATGGGACAGGGGATGGGTCGGGGATGGGACAGGGGATGGGACAGGAGATGAGACCGGGGATGGTACAGGAGATGGGACAGGGGATGGGACAGAGGATGAGACAGGGGATAGGACAGGAGATGAGACAGGAGATGAGACAGGAGATGAGACAGGGGATGGGACAGGGGATGGGTCAGGAGATGAGACAGGGGATGGGACAGGAGATGAGACAGGAGATGGGACAGGAGATGAGACAGGAGATGGGACAGGAGATGGGACAGGGGATGGGACAGGAGATGAGACAGGGGATGGGACAGGAGATGAGATAGGGGATGGGTCAGGAGATGAGACTGGAGATGGGACAGGGGTGGAACAGGAGATGGGACAGGGGATGGGACAGGGGAGGGACAGGAGATGGGACAGGGGATGGGACAGGAGATGAGACAGGGGATGGGACAGGAGATGAGACAGGGGATGAGACAGTAGAAGAGACAGAGGATGAGACAGGAGATGGGACAGGATATGAGACAGGGGATGAGACAGGAGATGAGACAGAAGATGAGACAGGGGTGAAACAGAGGCTGTGACAGGAGATGAGACAGGAGATGGGACAGGAGATGAGACAGGAGATGAGACAGGAGATGGGACAGGGGATGAGACAGGAGATAGGACTGGGGTGAAGCAGGGGATGGAGCAGGGAATGGGACAGGAGATGGGACAGGTGGTGAGACAGGGGATGTGACAGGAGATGGGACAGGGGATGAGACAGGAGATGAGACAGGAGCTGAGACAGGAGATGAGAGTGGAGTTGAGACAGGAGATGAGACAGGGTTGAAACAGAGGATGTGTCAGGAGATGAGACAGGAGATGAGACAGGAGATGAGACAGGAGATGAGACAGGAGATGGGACAGGGGATGGGACAGGGGCTGAGACAGTAGATGGGACAGGGGATGAGATAGGAGATAGGACTGGGGTGAAGCAGGGGATGGAGCAGGGAATGGGACAGGAGATGGGACAGGGGATGAGACAGGGGATGGGGCAGGGGATGGGGCAGGAGATGGGATAGGGGATGGGTCAGGGAATGTGACAGGGGATGGGACAGGAGATGAGACGGGATGGGACAGGAGATGAGACAGGGGATGGGGCAGGGGATGGGGCAGGGGATGGGACAGGAAATGAGACAGAATTGGACAGGAGATGAGACAGGAAATTATACAGGAGATGTGACTGAAGATGGGACTGGAGATGGGACGGGGATGGGACAGACGATGGGACAGAGATGGGACAGGGGATGGGACAGGAGAATAGACAGGAGAAGTGACAGAGCATGGGACAGGAGATGAGACAGAAGATGGGACAAGAGATTAGACAGGGGATGAGACAGGAGATGGGACAAGAGATGAGACAGGGGATGAGACAGGAAATGGGACAAGAGATTAGACAGGATATGGGACAGGAGATGGGAGAGGAGATGGGACAGGGGATTGGACATGAGATGAGACAGGGGATAGGACAGGAGATGGGACAGGAGATGGGACAGGGGATGGGACCCGGGATGGGACTGGAGATGAGACAGTTGATGGGACAGGAGATGGGACAGGGGCTGACACAGTTGATGGGACAGGGGATGATACAGTAGATGGGACAGGTGATGAGACAGGGGTTGGGACAGGAGATGGGACTGGGGATGGGACAGGGGATGGGACAGGGGATGGGACAGGAGATGAGACAGGGGATGAGACAGGAGATGAGACAGGAGATGGGACAGGAGATGAGAAAGGAGATGAGAGAGGAGTTGAGACAGGAGATGGGACAGGAGATGAGACAGGAGATGAGACAGGAGATGGGACAGGGGATGGGACAGGGGCTGAGACAGGAGATGGGACAGGGGATGGGACAGGAGATGAGACAGGTGATGGGACAGGTGATGAGACAGGGGATGGGACGGGATGGGACAGAGGATGGTTCGAGGATGGGACAGGAGATGAGTCTGGGGATGGGACAGGAGATGGGACAGGGGAGGGGTCAGGGGATGGGACAGGGGATGGGACAGGAGATGAGATAGCAGATGGGACAGGAAATGAGACAGGAGATGTGACAGGAGATGGGGCAGGGGATGGGGCAGGGGATGGGACAGGAAATGAGACAGAATTGGACAGGAGATGAGACAGGAAATGATACAGGAGATGTGACTGAAGATGGGACTGGAGATGGGACGGGGTTGGGACAGACGATGGGACAGAGATGGGACAGGGGATGGGACAGGGGTGAAACAGAGGATGAGTCAGGAGATGAGACAGGAGATGAGACAGGAGATGGGACAGGAGATGAGACAGGAGATGGGACAGGAGATGAGAAAGGAGATGAGAGAGGAGTTGAGACAGGAGATGGGACAGGAGATGAGACAGGACATGAGACAGGAGATGGGACAGGGGATGGGACAGGAGATGAGATAGCAGATGGGACAGGGTATGAGACAGGAGATAGGACTGGGGTGAAGCAGGTGATGGAGCAGGGAAGGGGACAGGTGATGGAACAGGGGTTGAGACAGGGGATGGGGCAGGGGATGGGGCAGGAGATGGGATAGGGGATGGGTCAGGGAATGTGACAGGGGATGGGACAGGAGATGAGACAGGGGATGGGGCAGGGGATGGGGGAGGGGATGGGACAGGAAATGAGACAGAATTGGACAGGAGATGAGACATGAAATGAGACAGGAGATGTGACTGAAGATGGGACTGGAGATGGAACGGGGATGGGACAGGAGATGAGACAGGTGAAGGGACAGGGCATGGGACAGTAGATGAGACAGGAGATGGGGCAAGAGATTAGACAGGGGATGAGACAGGAGATGGGACAGGAGATGAGACAGGAGAAGGGACAGGGCATGGGACAGGAGATGAGACAGGAGATGGGACAAGAGATTAGACAGGGGATGAGATAGGGGATGGGACAGACGATGGGACAGAGATGGGACAGGAGATGGGACAGGAGATGAGACAGGAGAAGGGACAGGAGATGAGACAGGAGAAGGGACAGGGCATGGGACAGGAGATGAGACAGGAGATGAGACAGGGGATGAGACAGGAAATGGGACAAGAGATTAGACAGGGGATGAGACAGGAGATGGGACAGGAAATGAGACAGGGGATGAGACGGTGCATGGGACCGAGGTGAGACAGGGGATGGGACTGAAGATGTGACTGGAGATGGGACAGAGATGGGACAGGGGATGGGACAGGGGATGGGACAGGGGATGGGACAGGGGAATGGACAGTGGATGGGACAGGAGATGGGACAGGGGATGGGACAGGGGATGGGACAGGAGATGGGACAGGAGATGAGACAGGAGATGGGACTGGAGATGAGACAGGAAATGGGACAGGAGATGAGACAGGGGATGGGAAAGGAGATGAGACAGGGGATGGGACAGGAGATGAGACAGGGGATGGGACAGGGGATGGGACAGGTGATGAGACAGGGGATGGGACAGGAGATGGGACAGGGGATGGGACAGGAGATGGGACAGGGGATGGGACATGGGATGGGACAGGAGATGAGACAGGGGAAGGGAAAGGAGATGGGACAGGTGATGAGACAGGGGATGGGACAGGAGATGGGACAGGGGATGGGACAGGTGATGGGACAGGGGATGGGACAGGAGATGAGACAGGGGAAGGGAAAGGAGATGGGACAGGTGATGGGACAGGGGATTGGACAGGGGATGGGACAGGGGATGGGTTGGGGATTGGACAGGGGATGGGACAGGAGATGAGACAGGGGATGGGACAGGAGATGAGACGGGGGAGGGGTCAGGGGATGGTACAGGGGATGGGACAGGAGATGAGACAGGGGATGGGACAGGAGATGAGAGAGGAGATGGGAGCGGAGATGAGACAGGAGATGTGACAGGAGATGGGACAGGGGACGGGACAGGAGATGGGACAGGGGGTGAGACAGGGGATGGGACAGGGGATGTGACAGGAGATGGGACAGAGGATGGGACAGGAGATGGGACAGGAGATGAGACTGGGTAGGGACAGGAGATGGGACAGGGGAGGGGTCAGGGGATGGGACAGGGGATGAGACAGGAGATGAGACAGGGGATGGGACAGGGGATGAGACAGGAGATGGGACAGGGGATGGGAAAGGAGATGGGACAGGGGATGGGACAGGGGATTGGACAGGAGATGGCACAGGGGATGGGACAGGGGATGGGACAGGGGATGGGACAGGAGATGAGACAGGGGTGAGACAGAGGATGGGACAAGATATGAAATAGGAGATGAGACAGGGGATGGGACAGGAGATGGGACAGGAGATGGGACAGGGGATGGGACATGGGATGGGACAGGAGATGGGACAGGAGATGGGACAGGGGATGAGGCAGGGGATGAGGCAGGGGATGAGACATGAGATGGAGCAGGGAATAAAACAGGAGATGGGACAGGGGATGGGACAGGGGATGGGACAGGAGATAGGACAGGGGATGGGACAGGAGATGAGACAGGAGATGGGACAGGAGATGGGACAGGGGATGGGACATGAGATGGGACAGGGGATGAGACACGGGATGAGACAGGAGATGGGACAGGGGGTGAGACGGGATGGGACCGGGGATGAGACAGGAGATAGGATAGGGGTGAGGCAGGGGATGGAGCAGGGAATGGGACAGGAGATGGGACAGGTGATGGGACAGGAGATGATACAGGAGATGGGACAGGAGATGGGACAGGAAATGATACAGGAGATGGGACAGGGGATGAGACATGAGATGGGACAGGGGTGAGACAGGGGATTGGTCAGGGAATGGGACAGGGGATGGAACAGGAGATGAGACGGGATGGGACAGGAGATGGGGCAGGGGATGAGACAGGGGATGAGACAGGGGATAGGACAGCAGATGGGACAGGAGATGGGACAGGGGATGGGAAAGGGGATGGGACAGGAGATGGGACAGGGGATGGGACAGGAGATGGGACAGGAGATGGGACAGGAGATGAGACAGGGGATGGGACAGGGGACAGGTCAGGGGAAGGGACAGGGGATGGGACAGGAGATGAGATGGGATGGGACAGGAGATGGGACAGGAGATGGGACAGGAGATGGGACAGGAGATGAGACAGGAGATGAAATAGGAGATGAGACAGGGGATGGGTCAGGGGCTCAGACAGTTGATGGGACAGGGGATGATACAGTAGATGGGACAGGAGATGAGACAGGGGATGGGACAGGAGATGGGACAGGGGATGAGACAGGGGATGAGACAGGGGATGGGACAGGAGATGAGACAGGGGATGAGACAGGGGATGGGACAGAGGATGAGTCAGGGGATGGGACATGGGATGGGACAGGAGATGAGACAGGTGATGAGACAGGGGATGGGACAGAGGATGAGTCAGGGGATGGGGCATGGGATGGGACAGGAGATGAGACAGGGGATGGGACAGGAGATGGGACAGGAGATGTGACAGGAGATGAGACAGAAGATGGGACAGGGGATGAGACAGGGGATAAGACAGGGGATGAGACAGTAGAAGAGACAGAGGATGAGACAGGAGATGGGACAGGAGATGAGACAGGGGATGTGACAGGAGATGAGACAGGAAATGGGACAGGAGATGGGACAGAGCTGAGACAGGGGATGGGACAGGGGATGAGAGGAGATGTGAGACATTAGATGTGACAGGGGTGAGACAGAGGATGGGACAGGAGATGGGACAGGGGATGAGACAGGTGATGAGACAGGGGATGGGACAGAGGATGAGTCAGGGGATGGGGCATGGGATGGGACAGGAGATGAGACAGGGGATGGGACAGGAGATGGGACAGGAGATGTGACAGGAGATGAGACAGAAGATGGGACAGGGGATGAGACAAGGGATAAGACAGGGGATGAGACAGTAGAAGAGACAGAGGATGAGACAGGAGATGGGACAGGAGATGAGACAGGGGATGTGACAGGAGATGAGACAGGAAATGGGACAGGAGATGGGACAGAGCTGAGACAGGGGATGGGATAGGGGATGAGAGAAGATGTGAGACATTAGATGTGACAGGGGTGAGACAGAGGATGGGACAGGAGATGGGACAGGGGATGAGACAGGAGATGAGATATTGGATGGGACGGGATGAGACAGGAGATGGGACAGGGGCTGAGGCAGGAGATGAGACAGGAGATGGAATAGAAGCTGAGACAGGAGATCAGACAGGAGATGGGACAGGGGATGAGACAGGAGATGGGACCAGGGTGAAACTAGAGATGAGATAGGAGATGAGACAGGGGATGGGACAGGGATGGGACAGGAGATGGGACAGGAGATGGGACAGGGGATTGGACAGGGGATGGGACGGGGGATGGGACAGGGGATGGGACAGGAGATGAGACAGGGGATGGGACAGGAGATGAGACAGGGGAAGGGACAGGGATGGGACAGGAGATGGGACAGGAGATGGGACAGGAGATTGGACAGGGGATGGGACGGGGGATGGGACAGGGGATGGGACAGGAGATGAGACAGGGGATGGGACAGGAGATGAGACAGGGGATGGGACAGGAGATGGTACAGGAGATGGGACAGGGGATGAGACAGGAGATGAAATAGGAGATGAGACAGGGGATCGTACAGGAGATCGGACAGGAGATGGGCCAGGCGATGGGACAGGGGCTGAGACAGTTGATGGGACAGGGGATGAGACATGGGATGCGACAGGAGATGAGACAGGGGATGGGACAGGAGATGGAACAGGGGATGAGACAGGGATGGGACAGGAATTGGGACAGGAGATGGGACAGGGGATGGGACAGGGAATGGGACAGTGGATGGGACAGGAGATGAGACAGGGGATGGGACATGGTGATGAGACAGGGGATGGGACAGGACATGGGACAGGGGTGGGACAGGGGATGGGTCAGGGATGGGACAGGGGATGGGACAGGAGATGAGACTGGGGATGGGACAAGAGATGGGACAGGGGACGGGTCACGGTATGGGACAGGAGATGAGACAGTGGATGGGACTGAAGATGGGACTGGAGATGGAACGGAGATGAGACAGGGGATGGAACAGAGATGAGACAGGAGATGGGACAGGAGATGAGACAGGAAATGGGACTGGAGATGAGACAGGGATGGGACAGGAGATGGGACAGGAGATGGGACAGGAGATGGGACAGAAGATGAGACAGGAGATGGGACGGGGATGGGACAGGAGATGGGACAGGGGATGGGACAGGGGATGGGACAGTGGATGGGACAGGAGATGAGACAGGGGATGGGACATGGGATGGGACAGGAGATGAGACAGGGGAAGGGAAAGGAGATGTAACAGGTGATGGGACAGGGGATGGGTCGGGGATGGGACAGGGGATGGGACAGGAGATGAGACCGGGGATGGTACAGGAGATGGGACAGGGGATGGGACAGAGGATGAGACAGGGGATAGGACAGGAGATGAGACAGGAGATGAGACAGGAGATGAGACAGGGGATGGGACAGGGGATGGGTCAGGAGATGAGACAGGGGATGGGACAGGAGATGAGACAGGAGATGGGACAGGAGATGAGACAGGAGATGGGACAGGAGATGGGACAGGGGTGGGACTGGAGATGGGACAGGGGATGGGACAGGAGATGAGACAGGGGATGGGACAGGAGATGAGACAGGGGATGGGTCAGGAGATGAGACAGGAGATGGGACAGGGGTGGGACAGGAGATGGGACAGGGGATGGGACAGGGGAGGGACAGGAGATGGGACAGGGGATGGGACAGGAGATGAGACAGGGGATGGGACAGGAGATGAGACAGGGGATGAGACAGTAGAAGAGACAGAGGATGAGACAGGAGATGGGACAGGATATGAGACAGGGGATGAGACAGGAGATGAGACAGAAGATGAGACAGGGGTGAAACAGAGGCTGTGACAGGAGATGAGACAGGAGATGGGACAGGAGATGAGACAGGAGATGAGACAGGAGATGGGACAGGGGATGAGACAGGAGATAGGACTGGGGTGAAGCAGGGGATGGAGCAGGGAATGGGACAGGAGATGGGACAGGTGGTGAGACAGGGGATGTGACAGGAGATGGGACAGGGGATGAGACAGGAGATGAGACAGGAGATGAGACAGGAGATGAGAGAGGAGCTGAGACAGGAGATGAGACAGGGTTGAAACAGAGGATGTGTCAGGAGATGAGACAGGAGATGAGACAGGAGATGAGACAGGAGATGAGACAGGAGATGGGACAGGGGATGGGACAGGGGCTGAGACAGTAGATGGGACAGGGGATGAGATAGGAGATAGGACTGGGGTGAAGCAGGGGATGGAGCAGGGAATGGGACAGGAGATGGGACAGGGGATGAGACAGGGGATGGGGCAGGGGATGGGGCAGGAGATGGGATAGGGGATGGGTCAGGGAATGTGACAGGGGATGGGACAGGAGATGAGACGGGATGGGACAGGAGATGAGACAGGGGATGGGGCAGGGGATGGGGCAGGGGATGGGACAGGAAATGAGACAGAATTGGACAGGAGATGAGACAGGAAATTAGACAGGAGATGTGACTGAAGATGGGACTGGAGATGGGACGGGGATGGGACAGACGATGGGACAGAGATGGGACAGGGGATGGGACAGGAGAATAGACAGGAGAAGTGACAGAGCATGGGACAGGAGATGAGACAGAAGATGGGACAAGAGATTAGACAGGGGATGAGACAGGAGATGGGACAAGAGATGAGACAGGGGATGAGACAGGAAATGGGACAAGAGATTAGACAGGATATGGGACAGGAGATGGGAGAGGAGATGAGACAGAAGATGGGACAGGGGATGAGACAGGGGATAAGACAGGGGATGAGACAGTAGAAGAGACAGAGGATGAGACAGGAGATGGGACAGGAGATGAGACAGGGGATGTGACAGGAGATGAGACAGGAAATGGGACAGGAGATGGGACAGAGCTGAGACAGGGGATGGGACAGGGGATGAGAGGAGATGTGAGACATTAGATGTGACAGGGGTGAGACAGAGGATGGGACAGGAGATGGGACAGGGGATGAGACAGGTGATGAGACAGGGGATGGGACAGAGGATGAGTCAGGGGATGGGGCATGGGATGGGACAGGAGATGAGACAGGGGATGGGACAGGAGATGGGACAGGAGATGTGACAGGAGATGAGACAGAAGATGGGACAGGGGATGAGACAGGGGATAAGACAGGGGATGAGACAGTAGAAGAGACAGAGGATGAGACAGGAGATGGGACAGGAGATGAGACAGGGGATGTGACAGGAGATGAGACAGGAAATGGGACAGGAGATGGGACAGAGCTGAGACAGGGGATGGGACAGGGGATGAGAGGAGATGTGAGACATTAGATGTGACAGGGGTGAGACAGAGGATGGGACAGGAGATGGGACAGGGGATGAGACAGGTGATGAGACAGGGGATGGGACAGAGGATGAGTCAGGGGATGGGGCATGGGATGGGACAGGAGATGAGACAGGGGATGGGACAGGAGATGGGACAGGAGATGTGACAGGAGATGAGACAGAAGATGGGACAGGGGATGAGACAAGGGATAAGACAGGGGATGAGACAGTAGAAGAGACAGAGGATGAGACAGGAGATGGGACAGGAGATGAGACAGGGGATGTGACAGGAGATGAGACAGGAAATGGGACAGGAGATGGGACAGAGCTGAGACAGGGGATGGGATAGGGGATGAGAGAAGATGTGAGACATTAGATGTGACAGGGGTGAGACAGAGGATGGGACAGGAGATGGGACAGGGGATGAGACAGGAGATGAGATATTGGATGGGACGGGATGAGACAGGAGATGGGACAGGGGCTGAGGCAGGAGATGAGACAGGAGATGGAATAGAAGCTGAGACAGGAGATCAGACAGGAGATGGGACAGGGGATGAGACAGGAGATGGGACCAGGGTGAAACTAGAGATGAGATAGGAGATGAGACAGGGGATGGGACAGGGATGGGACAGGAGATGGGACAGGAGATGGGACAGGGGATTGGACAGGGGATGGGACGGGGGATGGGACAGGGGATGGGACAGGAGATGAGACAGGGGATGGGACAGGAGATGAGACAGGGGAAGGGACAGGGATGGGACAGGAGATGGGACAGGAGATGGGACAGGAGATTGGACAGGGGATGGGACGGGGGATGGGATAGGGGATGGGACAGGAGATGAGACAGGGGATGGGACAGGAGATGAGACAGGGGATGGGACAGGAGATGGTACAGGAGATGGGACAGGGGATGAGACAGGAGATGAAATAGGAGATGAGACAGGGGATCGTACAGGAGATCGGACAGGAGATGGGCCAGGCGATGGGACAGGGGCTGAGACAGTTGATGGGACAGGGGATGAGACATGGGATGCGACAGGAGATGAGACAGGGGATGGGACAGGAGATGGAACAGGGGATGAGACAGGGATGGGACAGGAATTGGGACAGGAGATGGGACAGGGGATGGGACAGGGGATGGGACAGTGGATGGGACAGGAGATGAGACAGGGGATGGGACATGGTGATGAGACAGGGGATGGGACAGGACATGGGACAGGGGTGGGACAGGGGATGGGTCAGGGATGGGACAGGGGATGGGACAGGAGATGAGACTGGGGATGGGACAAGAGATGGGACAGGGGACGGGTCACGGTATGGGACAGGAGATGAGACAGTGGATGGGACTGAAGATGGGACTGGAGATGGAACGGAGATGAGACAGGGGATGGAACAGAGATGAGACAGGAGATGGGACAGGAGATGAGACAGGAAATGGGACTGGAGATGAGACAGGGATGGGACAGGAGATGGGACAGGAGATGGGACAGGAGATGGGACAGAAGATGAGACAGGAGATGGGACGGGGATGGGACAGGAGATGGGACAGGGGATGGGACAGGGGATGGGACAGTGGATGGGACAGGAGATGAGACAGGGGATGGGACATGGGATGGGACAGGAGATGAGACAGGGGAAGGGAAAGGAGATGTAACAGGTGATGGGACAGGGGATGGGTCGGGGATGGGACAGGGGATGGGACAGGAGATGAGACCGGGGATGGTACAGGAGATGGGACAGGGGATGGGACAGAGGATGAGACAGGGGATAGGACAGGAGATGAGACAGGAGATGAGACAGGAGATGAGACAGGGGATGGGACAGGGGATGGGTCAGGAGATGAGACAGGGGATGGGACAGGAGATGAGACAGGAGATGGGACAGGAGATGAGACAGGAGATGGGACAGGAGATGGGACAGGGGTGGGACTGGAGATGGGACAGGGGATGGGACAGGAGATGAGACAGGGGATGGGACAGGAGATGAGACAGGGGATGGGTCAGGAGATGAGACAGGAGATGGGACAGGGGTGGGACAGGAGATGGGACAGGGGATGGGACAGGGGAGGGACAGGAGATGGGACAGGGGATGGGACAGGAGATGAGACAGGGGATGGGACAGGAGATGAGACAGGGGATGAGACAGTAGAAGAGACAGAGGATGAGACAGGAGATGGGACAGGATATGAGACAGGGGATGAGACAGGAGATGAGACAGAAGATGAGACAGGGGTGAAACAGAGGCTGTGACAGGAGATGAGACAGGAGATGGGACAGGAGATGAGACAGGAGATGAGACAGGAGATGGGACAGGGGATGAGACAGGAGATAGGACTGGGGTGAAGCAGGGGATGGAGCAGGGAATGGGACAGGAGATGGGACAGGTGGTGAGACAGGGGATGTGACAGGAGATGGGACAGGGGATGAGACAGGAGATGAGACAGGAGATGAGACAGGAGATGAGAGAGGAGCTGAGACAGGAGATGAGACAGGGTTGAAACAGAGGATGTGTCAGGAGATGAGACAGGAGATGAGACAGGAGATGAGACAGGAGATGAGACAGGAGATGGGACAGGGGATGGGACAGGGGCTGAGACAGTAGATGGGACAGGGGATGAGATAGGAGATAGGACTGGGGTGAAGCAGGGGATGGAGCAGGGAATGGGACAGGAGATGGGACAGGGGATGAGACAGGGGATGGGGCAGGGGATGGGGCAGGAGATGGGATAGGGGATGGGTCAGGGAATGTGACAGGGGATGGGACAGGAGATGAGACGGGATGGGACAGGAGATGAGACAGGGGATGGGGCAGGGGATGGGGCAGGGGATGGGACAGGAAATGAGACAGAATTGGACAGGAGATGAGACAGGAAATTATACAGGAGATGTGACTGAAGATGGGACTGGAGATGGGACGGGGATGGGACAGACGATGGGACAGAGATGGGACAGGGGATGGGACAGGAGAATAGACAGGAGAAGTGACAGAGCATGGGACAGGAGATGAGACAGAAGATGGGACAAGAGATTAGACAGGGGATGAGACAGGAGATGGGACAAGAGATGAGACAGGGGATGAGACAGGAAATGGGACAAGAGATTAGACAGGATATGGGACAGGAGATGGGAGAGGAGATGGGACAGGGGATTGGACATGAGATGAGACAGGGGATAGGACAGGAGATGGGACAGGAGATGGGACAGGGGATGGGACCCGGGATGGGACTGGAGATGAGACAGTTGATGGGACAGGAGATGGGACAGGGGCTGACACAGTTGATGGGACAGGGGATGATACAGTAGATGGGACAGGTGATGAGACAGGGGTTGGGACAGGAGATGGGACTGGGGATGGGACAGGGGATGGGACAGGGGATGGGACAGGGGATGGGACAGGAGATGAGACAGGTGATGGGACAGGTGATGATACAGGGGATGGGACGGGATGGGACAGAGGATGGTTCGAGGATGGGACAGGAGATGAGTCTGGGGATGGGACAGGAGATGGGACAGGGGAGGGGTCAGGGGATGGGACAGGGGATGGGACAGGAGATGAGATAGGAGATGGGACAGGAAATGAGACAGGAGATGTGACAGGAGATGGGGCAGGGGATGGGGCAGGGGATGGGACAGGAAATGAGACAGAATTGGACAGGAGATGAGACAGGAAATGATACAGGAGATGTGACTGAAGATGGGACTGGAGATGAGACGGGGTTGGGACAGACGATGGGACAGAGATGGGACAGGGGATGGGACAGGGGTGAAACAGAGGATGAGACAGGAGATGAGACAGGAGATGAGACATAGGATGTGACAGGAGATGAGACAGGGGATGAGACAGGAGATGAGACAGGAGATGGGACAGGAGATGAGAAAGGAGATGAGAGAGGAGTTGAGACAGGAGATGGGATAGGAGATGAGACAGGAGATGAGACAGGAGATGGGACAGGGGATGGGACAGGGGCTGAGACAGGAGATGGGACAGGGGATGGGACAGGAGATGAGACAGGTGATGGGACAGGTGATGAGACAGGGGATGGGACGGGATGGGACAGAGGATGGTTCGAGGATGGGACAGGAGATGAGTCTGGGGATGGGACAGGAGATGGGACAGGGGAGGGGTCAGGGGATGGGACAGGGGATGGGACAGGAGATGAGATAGCAGATGGGACAGGAAATGAGATAGGAGATGTGACAGGAGATGGGGCAGGGGATGGGGCAGGGGATGGGACAGGAAATGAGACAGAATTGGACAGGAGATGAGACAGGAAATGATACAGGAGATGTGACTGAAGATGGGACTGGAGATGGGACGGGGTTGGGACAGACGATGGGACAGAGATGGGACAGGGGATGGGACAGGGGTGAAACAGAGGATGAGACAGGAGATGAGACAGGAGATGAGACAGGAGATGGGACAGGAGATGAGACAGGAGATGGGACAGGAGATGAGAAAGGAGATGAGAGAGGAGTTGAGACAGGAGTTGGGACAGGAGATGAGACAGGACATGAGACAGGAGATGGGACAGGGGATGGGACAGGGACTGAGACAGGAGATGGGACAGGGGATGAGACAGGAGATAGGACTGGGGTGAAGCAGGTGATGGAGCAGGGAAGGGGACAGGTGATGGAACAGGGGTTGAGACAGGGGATGGGGCAGGAGATGGGATAGGGGATGGGTCAGGGAATGTGACAGGGGATGGGACAGGAGATGAGACAGGGGATGGGGGAGGGGATGGGACAGGAAATGAGACAGAATTGGACAGGAGATGAGACATGAAATGATACAGGAGATGGGACTGAAGATGGGACTGGAGATGGAACGGGGATGGGACAGGAGATGAGACAGGTGAAGGGACAGGGCATGGGACAGTAGATGAGACAGGAGATGGGACAAGAGATTAGACAGGGGATGAGACAGGAGATGGGACAGGAGATGAGACAGGAGAAGGGACAGGGCATGGGACAGGAGATGAGACAGGAGATGGGACAAGAGATTAGACAGGGGATGAGATAGGGGATGGGACAGACGATGGGACAGAGATGGGACAGGGGATGGGACAGGAGATGAGACAGGAGAAGGGACAGGAGATGAGACAGGAGAAGGGACAGGGCATGGGACAGGAGATGAGACAGGAGATGAGACAGGGGATGAGACAGGAAATGGGACAAGAGATTAGACAGGGGATGAGACAGGAGATGGGACAGGAAATGAGACAGGGGATGAGACAGGAAATGGGACAAGAGATTAGACAGGATATGGGACAGGAGATGGGACAGGAGATGGGACAGGGGATGGGACATGAGATGAGACAGGGGATAGGAAAGGAGATGGGACAGGAGATGGGAGAGGGGATGGGATAGGAGATGAAATAGGAGATGAGACAGTTGATGGGACAGGAGATGAGACAGGAGATGGGACGGGTGATGAGTTTAGGGATGGGACAGAGGATGGGACAGGAGATGGGACAGGGGATGGGACGGGATAGGACAGAGGATGGGACAGGAGATGAGTCTGGGGATGGGACAGGAGATGAGAGAGGAGATGGGACAGGAAATGAGACAGGGGAAGGGAAAGGAGATGAAACAGGTGATGGGACAGGAGATGGGACAGGGGTGAGATAGGGGAGGGGACAGCGGATGTGACAGGAGATCGGACAGGAGATGAGACAGGGGATGAGACAGGGGATGAGACAGCAGAAGAGACAGAGGATGAGGCAGGAGATGGGACAGGAGATGAGACAGTACATGGGACCGAGGTGAGACAGGGGATGGGACAGGAGATGGGACAGCAGATGCGACTGAAGATGGGACTGGAGATGGGACGGAGATGGGACATGGGATGGGAGAGGGGATGGGACAGGGGATGCGACAGGGAATGGGACAGGGGATGGGACAGGAGATGAGACAGGGGATGGGACAGGAGATGGGACAGGGTATGGATCAGGGGATGGGACAGGGGATGGGACATGAGATGAGACTGGGGATAGAACCGGACATGGGACAGGAAATGGGACAGGGGATGGGACAGGGGATGGGACAGGAGATGAGACAGGGGATGGGACAGGAGATGAGAGAGGAGATGGGACAGGAGATGAGACAGGAGATGAGACAGGGGATGGGACAGGAGATGAGACAGGAGATGGGACAGGAGATTAGACAGGAGTTGGGACAGGGGATGGGACAGGGGTGGGACAGGAGATGGGACATGAGATGAGACAGGGGATAGGACAGGAGATGGGACAGGAGATGGGACAGGGGATGGGACAGGAGATGCGATAGGAGCTGAGACAGGGGATGGGACAGGAGATGAGTCAGGGGATGGGACAGGAGATGGGACAGGGGATGGGACAGGAGAAGGGACAGGAGCTGGGACATGGGATGGGACAGGAGATGAGACAGGGGATGGGACAGGAGATGGGACAGGAGAAGGGACAGGGGCTGGGACATGGGATGGGACAGGAGATGAGACAGGGGATGGGACAGGAGATGAGAC